>CM066987.1:23023515-23330752 GCA_033977485.1 Hydrangea macrophylla | reverse complement strand
AAACTAAACTACTAACTGTGGGATATTCTTTACCAATATAGGGGATTCTTAACAAACTGTGGGGGATTCTTAACCAATGTGGTGGGGATTCATAACATTTTGTGGAAGATTCTTATGCAATACAGGGGATTCTTAACCAATGTGAGGATTCTAAACAATTTGTTAAGAATCCATCACATTTGTCTAAAACCCGTACAATAGTTGTCATCTCTCCACATATTACACATTTGTTAAATGTTCCCTATACTTGTTAATAATCCCCCACATTTGTTAAAAATCCCCTACAGTTTGTTAAGGAACCCCTTTCCCCCATAGTTAGTTAAGAATCCTTCAGATCACATACGAATCCCCCACAGTTTATTATGAATCTTCCATATAGCATTATAGCATAAGAATGTGATGAATCCTTAACAAACTGTGGGGGATTCATAAAAATTTGTGGGGAATTCTTAAACAACTATGGGAGATCCTTAACAATTTGTATGGGATTCTTATGCGATATCATGAATTGTTAACAAATCGTGAGGTATTCATAACCAATGTGTAGGATTCATAACAATTTGTGGGGGATTTTTAACAAACTGTGGAGGATTCTTTACCAATGTGGGGGATTCAAAATAATTTGTAGGGATTCTTAACAAACTGTGTGGGATTCTTAACGAATGTGGGGGATTCATAACAATTTGAGGAAGATTCTTGTGCAATATGGGGGATTCTTAACCAATGTGGAGGATTGTTAAGAATCCATAATTCTTAACCAATGTGGGGGGTAGTTTTAACAAACTGTAGGGAATTCTTTACCAATGTGGGAGATTCAAAACAATTTGGGATTTTTAACAAACTCTAGGAGATTCTTAACCAATGTGGGGATTCATAATAATTTGTGGAGGATTCTCATGCAATACGGGGGATTCTTAACCAATGTGGATGATTATTAACAATTTATTAATAATCCATCACATTTGTCTAAAATCGTGTACAATATTTGTCATCTTCCATATTCCACATTTGTTCATTACTCCTCCCATATTTGATAATAATCCCTTACAATGGTAAGGAATCTCTTACAGCTTGTTACGATCCCCCCCCCCCCCCCCCCCCCCCCCCCCAGTTTGTTAAGAATCCCTCATATTCCATAAGAATCCATCACAGTTTCGTATGAATCTTCATATGCATAAGAATGTGAGGGGTCTATAACAAACTGTGGGGGATTCATAACAATTTGTGGGAAAATTCTTAACCAACTGTAGGAGATCCTTAACAATTTTTGAGGGATTATTATGCGATATCGTGATTGTAACAAATTGTAGGGATTCATAACCAATGTATAGGATTCTTTAAGAATGTGGGTGATTCTTAACCAATGTGGGAAATTCATAACAATTTTCAGAGGATTCTCATGCAATACGGGGGATTCTCAACAAATGTGTGGGATTCTTAACAAACTGTGGGGGATTCTTAACCACTGTGGGGGATTCATAACAATTTGTGGACGATTCTCAAGCAATACATGGGATTCTTAACCAGTGTGAGGAATTCTTAACAAAATGTTGGGGATTCTTTACCAATGTAGGAGATTCTTAACTAACTGTGAGGGATTCTTAACCAATGTGGGGGATTCATAACAATTTATGGAGGATTCTTATGCAATATAGGGGATTCATAACCATTAATGTAGAGGATTCTCAATATTTTGTAAAGAATCCATTACATTTGTCCAAAATCCCCAACACTAGTTGTCATCTCCCATATTGCACATTTGTTCATTATTCCCCATATTTGTTAAGAATCCCCCACCTTGGTTAAGAATCCCCCACAGTGGTTAAGAATCCCCCACAGTTTTTAAGGATCCCCCCACATTTTGTTAAGAATCCCGCATAGCTCATTAAAAATCCCCCACAACTTCTTATAAATCTCCATATAGCATAAGAATGTGAGGGACCATTAACAAACTGTGCGGGATTCATAATAGTTTGTAGGAAATTCTTAACCAACTGTGAGAGATCCTTAATTGTTTGTTGGGGATTCTTATGCGATATCGTGCATTGTTAAGCAAATTATGGGAGATCATAACCAATGTGTGGGATTTATAATAATTTGTAGAGGAATCTTATGAGAAATATGGGGGATTCTTCTAACCAATGTGGAGGATCGTTAAGAATCCATAATTTCCTAACCAATGTATGGGGTATTTAAGCAAACTGTGGGGGATTCTTTACCAATGAGGGGGATTCATGACAACTTATTGGGATTCTTCACAAACTGAGGGGAATTCTTAACCAGTGTTGGGGATTCCTAACAATTTGAGGAGGACTCTCATGCAATACAAGGGATTCTTAACAAATGTGGAGATTTATAAAATCTGCTACAATACTTTTCCATCTCCCATATTGCACATTTGTTCATTATTCCACATATTTGTTAATAATCCCCCACATTTGTAAAGAATCCATTACAGTTTGTTAAGGATCCCCGGACACACCCCCCCTCCCACAGTTTGTTTAGAATCCTTCATATCCCATAATAATCCCCCATAGTTTTTTATGATAGATATCGTGGATTCTTAACCAATGTGGGAGATTTTTAACAACTGCGGGGAATTGATTTTACCAATGTGGGAGATTCACAAACAATTTAGGAATCTTAACAAACTATAGGGAATTCTTAAACCAATGTCGGGGATTCATAACAATTTGAGTAGGATTCTCATGTAATACGGGGGATTCATAACCATTGTGGGGATTCAGAATAATTTTGTGGACGATTCTCATGCAATACAGGGAATTCTTAACCAATGTGGGGGATTCTTAACAAACTGTGGGGGGATTCTTACCAATGTAGGGGATTCTTAACAAACTGTGGGGGATTCTTAACCAATGTTGGTGGGATTCATAACAATTTGTGGAAAATTCTTATGCAATACAGGGGATTCTTAACCAATGTGAAGGATTCTAAACAATTTGTTAAGAATCCATCACAATTTGTCTAAAACCCGTACAATAGTTGTCATCGTACCCATATTACACATTTGTTCAATGTTCCCTATATTTGTTTATAATCCCCACATTTGTTAAAAATCCCCAACAGTTTGTTAAGGAACCCCCTTCCCCCGACAGTTAGTTAAGTAATCCTTCAGATCACGTACGAATCCCCCACTTTTTGTTATGAATCTTCCATATAGCATTATAGCATAAGAATGTGATGAATCCTTAACAAACTGTGGGGGATTCATAAAAATTTGTGGGGAATTCTTAAACAACTATGGGAGATCCTTAACAATTTGTATGGGATTCTTATGCGATATCATGGATTGTTAACAAATTGTGAGGTATTCATAACCAATGTGTGGGATTCATAACAATTTGTGGGGGATTTTTAACAAACTGTGGAGGATTCTTTACCAATGTGGGGGATTCAAAACAATTTGTGGGGATTCTTAACTAATTGTGTGGGATTCTTAACGAATGTGGGGGATTCATAACAATTTGAGGAAGATTCTTGTGCAATATGGGGATCTTAACCAATGTGGGGGATTGTTAAGAATCCATTATTCTTAACCAATGTGGGGTAGTTTTAACAAACTGTAGGGAATTCTTTACCATTGTGGGAGATTCAAAACAATTGGGATTTTTAACAAACTGTAGGAGATTCTAAACTAATGTGGGGGATTCATAACAATTTGTGGAGGATTCTCATGCAATACCGGGGGGATTCTTAACCAATGTGGATGATTATTAACAATTTATTAATAATCCATCACATTTGTCTAAAATCCTGTACAATATTTGTCATCTTCCATATTCTACGTTTGTTCATTACTCCTCCCATATTTGATAATAATCCCCTACAATGGTAAGGAATCTCTTACAAACTTGTTACGAGATTATCCCCCCCCCCCCCCTCCCCTCCTCCCCAGTTTGTTAAGAATCCCTCATATCCCATAAGAATCCATCACAGTTTTGTATGAATCTTCCATATGGCATAAGAATGTGAGGGATCTGTAACAAACTGTGGGGGATTCATAACAATTTGTGGGAAATTCTTAACCAACTGTAAGAGATCCTTAACAATTTTTAAGGGATTGTTATGCGATATTGTGATTGTTAACAAATTATAGGGATTCATAACCAATGTATAGGATTCTTTAAGAATGTGGGTGATTCTTAACCAATGTGGGGAATTCATAACAATTTGTGGAGGATTCTCATGCAATACGGGAGATTCTTAACCATATGGGGATTCTTATTTAACAGTGGCGGATTCTTTTCCAATATAGGGGATTCTTAACAAACTGTGGGAGATTCTTAACCAATGTGGGGTATTCACAACAATTTGTGGAGGATTCTTTTCCAATGTAGGGGATTCTTAGCAAACTGTAGGAAATTCTTAACCAATGTTTGGTATTCACAACAATTTGTGGAGGATTCTTAGGCAATACAGGAGATTCTTAACCAATGTGGAGGATTCTTAACAATTTGTTAAGAATTAAGAATCCTTCAAATTTGTCCAAAATCCCCTGCAATAATTGTCATCTCTTATATTGCACATTTAGTCATCATTTCCCATATTTTTTTAATAATCTCAACATTGGTTAAGAATCCCTCACATTGGTTAAGAATGCCCCACAATTTGTTGAGGATTCCCCCCCCCCCCCCCCCCCCCCCACAGTTTGTTAAGAATCTCTCATATTTCATCAGAATCTCCCACAGTTTCTTATGAATTTTCCATATAGCATTATAGCATAAGAATGTGAGAGATCCTTAACAAATTGTGGGGGATTCATAACAATTTGTGGGAAATTCGTAACCAAAAGTAGTAGATCCTTAACAATTTGTGGGGGATTCTAATTCGATATCGTGGATTGTTACAAATTGTAGGGGAGTCATAACTAATGTGTGGGGTTCTTTACCAATGTGGGGGATTCTTAACAAACTTTAGTAGATTCTTAACTGTGGGGGATTCATAATAATTTGTGCAGGAATCTTATGCAATATGGGGGATTCTTAACCAATGTGTAGGATTGTTAAGAATCCATAATTCTTAACCAATATGGGGGATTTTTAAACAAACTGTGGGTGATTCTTTACCAATGTGGGGGAATCATAACAATTTGTAAGGGATTATTAACAAACTATATGGGATTCTTAACCAATATGGGGGATTCACAACAATTTGTAAAGGATTCTTATGCAATACGGGGGATTGTAACCAATGTTGGGGATTCTTAACCAATGTGGGGGATTCATAACAATTTGTGTTGGATTCTCATGCAATACGGGGGAATCTAAACTAATGTGGGGAATTCTTAACAAACTACAGGGAAATCTTAACCAATGTAAGGGATTCATAATAATTTGTGGAGAATTCTCATGCACTACGGGGGATTCTTAACCAAAGTGGACGATTCTTAAAACTTTAACAAGAATACATTATATTTATCTAAAATCTCGTACAATAGTTGTCATCTCCCATTTGTTTGTTATTTCCCATATTTGTTAATAATCCCCCACATTGGTTAAGAATCCTACAGCTTCTTATCGATTCACCCCCCCCCTAGTTTGTTAAGGATCCCCCACAGTTTGTTAAGAATCCCCTATATCCCATCAGAATTACCCATAGTTTTGTATGAATCTTCCACATAGCTTAAGAATGTGAGGGGTCCTTAACATACTATAGGGATTCATAATAATTTGTGGGTCATTCTTAACCAAATGTGGGAGATGCTTAACAAGTTGTGGGGGATAATTATGCTATATTATGGATCGTTAACAAATTATGGGGGATTCATAACTAATGTGTGGGATTCATTACCAATGTGGGGGATTCATGACAATTTGTAGGGGATTCTTAGCAAACTATGGGGGATTCAAAATAATTTGTGTATGGATCTTATGCAGTATGGGGGATTATTAACCAATGTAGAGGATTGTTAAGAATCCATAATTCTTAACCAATGTTGGGGATTTTTAACAAACTGTGGGGGATTCTTTACCAATGTAGGGGATTCATAACAATTTGTGGGGGGATTCTTACAAACTGTGGGGATGATTAACCAATGTGGGGGATTCATAATAAATTATGGAGGATTCTCTTGCAATACAGGGGATTCTTAAACAATGTGGAGGAATCTAAACAATTTGTTAAGAATCCATCACATTATGTCTAAAATCCTGTACAATAGTTGTTATCTCCTATATTGCACATTTGTTCATTATTTGGCATATTTTGTTAACAATCCTCCACAATTTGTTAAGAATCCTCTACAGTTTGCTAAGGATCCCCCTCCCCCCAATGTTTTTTTAGGGATCCTCTTTACTTTGTTAGGTATCCACCATATCCCATAAGAATCCTCCACAGTTTGTTAGGAATCTTCCATATAGCATTGTAGCATAAGAATGTGAGGGATCCTTAACAAACTGTGAAGGGATTCATAATAATTTGTGGGGGAATTCTTAACTAACTATGGGAGATTCCTTAACAATTTGTGGGGATTCTTATGCGATATCCGTGGATTGTTAACAATTTGTTGGGGATTCATAACAATTTGTTGGGATTCTTAACAAACCGTGGGAGATTCATTACAATTTGTGGAGAGAATCTTATGCAATATGGGGGATTCTTTACCAATGTGGAAGATTGTTAAGAATTCATAATTCTTAACCAATGTGGGGGATTTTTAACACACAGTGGGGGATTCTTTTACAATGTTGGGGATTCAGTAACAATTTGGGATTTCTAACAAACTGTAGGGATTCTTGACCAATGTGGGGTATTCATAACAATTTGTGGAGGATACTCATGCAAAACGAGGGATTCTTAACCAATGTGGAGGATTCTTAACAATTTGTTAATAATCTATCACATTTATCTAAAATCCCGTACGATATTTTTCATCTCCCATATTGCACATTCGTTCATTATTCCCCATATTTTTTAATAATCCCCCACATTGGTTAAGAATCCCCCTCCCTCCTAGTTTGTTAAGGATCTCCCTCCCCCAGTGTGTTAAGGATCCCCCATAGTTTGTTAAGCAATCCCCATATCCCTTCAGAATCCCCCACAGTTTCGTATGAATCTTCCATATGGCATAAGAATGTGAGGGATCCTCAACAATTTTGTGGGGGATTCATAACAATCTGTGGGGAATTCTTAACCAACTGTGGGAGATCCTTAACAACTTTTGGGGGATTATTATACGATATCGTGGATTGTTAACAAATTGTTGGGGATTCATAACCAATGTATGGGATTCTTTACCAATTGGAGGGATTCTGAACAATTTGTGGGGGATTATTAACAAACTGTGAGAGATTCATAACAATTTGTGAAGGAATCATAAGCAATATTGGGGATTCTTAACCAATGTGGAGGATTGTTTAGAATACATAATTCTTAACCATTGTGGGGTATTTTTAACAAACTATGGGGATTCTTTACCAATGTAGGGGATTAATAAGAATTTGTGGGATTCTTAACAAACTGTGGGGGATTCTTAAGAAATGTGGGGTTTCATAACAATTTGTGGAGAATCTAATATAATACGGGGGATTGTTAACCAATATGGGGGATTCTTAACAAACTGTGGGAAATTCTTTACCAATGTGGGGGATTCTTAACAAACTGGGGGAGATTCTTTACCAATGTGGGAGTATTCATAACAATTTGTGTAGGATTCTTATGCAATACGGGGGATTCTTAACCAATGTGGAAGATTCTTAACAATTTATTAAGAATCCATTACATTTGTCCAAAATCCCTACAATAGTTATCATCTATCATATTGCACAATTGTTTATTATTTCCCCGTATTTTTTAATAATCCTCACATTGGTTAAGAATCCCCCACGGTTCGTTAAAGATCATCCCCCCCCCCCCCCACAGTTTGTTAAGAATTCCTCACATCACATCCGAAAAGAATCCCCCACAGTTTCTTATGAATCTTCCATCTATCATTATAGCATATGAATGCGAGGGATTCTTAACAAACTATGAGGGATTCATAACAATTTGTGTAGAATTCTTAACCAACAGTGGGAGATTCTCAACAATTTGTGGGGATTCTTGTGTGATATCGTGGATTGTTAACAAATTGCGGGGGATTAACAACCAATGTTTGTGGTTCTTTACCAATGTGGGGGATTCATAATTATTTGTGGGGAATTGTTAACTGTGGGGGATTCATAATAAATTGTGGAGGAATCTTATGCAATATGGGGGATTCTTAACCAATGTGGTGGATTTTTAACAAACTATGGGAATTTTTACCAATGTGGGGGATTGATAACAATTTGTGGGGATTCTTAACAAACTATATATGGAGGATTCCTAACCAATGTGAGGGATTCATAACAATTTGTAGAGGATTCTCATGCAATACGGGGGATTCTTAAACAATGTGGAGGATTATTAAGAATTTGTTAAGAATCCATCACATTTGTCTAAAATCTCGTACAATAGTTGTCATCTTCCATATTGCACATTTGTTCATTATTCCATATATCTGTTAGTAATCCCCCACATTGGTTATGAATCCCCTATAATTTGTTAAGGAACACCCCCCCACCAAACAATTTGTTAAAGATCCCGCACAGTTTGCAAAGAATCCCCCTTATCCCATAAGAATTCCCTATAGTTTCGTATGAATCATCCATATGGCATAAGAATGTGAGCGATCCTTATCAAACCGTGGGGAATTCATAGCCAAATGTGGAAGATCTTTAACAATTTGTGGGGGATTATTATGCGATATCGTGGATTGTTACCAAATTATGGGGGATTCATAACTAATATGTGGGATTCTTTACCAATGTGGGGGAATAACAACAATTTGTGGGGAATTCATAACAATTTTTGTATGAATCTTATGTAATATGGGGGATTCTTAACCAATGTTGAGGATTGTTAGGAATCCATAATTCTTGACCAAAGTGGGGGATTTTTAACAAACTGTGGGGGATTCTTTACCAATGTGGTGGATTCATAACAATTTGTGGGGGATTCTTAACAACTTGTGGGGGATTCAGAACAATTTACTTATGCAATATGGGGGATTCTTAACAAATGTGGAGGATTGTTAAGAATTCATCATTCTTAACCAATGTGAGGGATTTTTAACAAACTTTGAGAAATTATTTACCAATGTGGAGGATTCACAACAATTTGTGGGGGATTCTTAACGAATTGTGGGGGATTATTAACCAATGTGGGGGATTCATAACAATTTGTAGAGAATACACATGCAATACGAGAAATTCTTAACCAATGTGGGGGATTCTTTACCAATGTAGGGGATTATTGACAAACTATTAGGGATTCTTAATTAATGTGGGGGGATTCACAACAATTTGTGGAGGATTCTTATGTAATACGGGGGATTCTTTACCAATGTGGGGGATTTTTGACAAAATGTGGGGGATTCTTTGTAGTAACCCGTGTTTTCATGTTTAAATTGACGATTTAGACTTCGTGTGCGATTTTAGCGAAAATTGGTCACAGGGGTATTTTGGTCATTTTTTCAATTTTATAAGTCATGAACTAAAAATATATTTTTTGGGAAAAGTTGCGTGAGATTAAATGATTTGGTATTCGTGTTGGAAGTTAAGATTTTTCGAGTCATATTTAAAATTAAATCTAATATTTTCTCTTTTAATTTTAACAGTAGCAGAATTTTGTTTTCAGATTTTTGTTAGGAAAACGAAGGAAATTTAAGATTCTGCCCGCGATGTCTCAAGCAAAACTCGATTCTGCACACTTTTCGTCTAATGCAATTTTCTCAGATTCTGCACCGTTTGGGCAGAAAATGAGGATTACAGTAGCAGTTTTAGTGTATCAGAAATTAAATCTAATATTTTCTCTTTTAATAATTAGGTTGTTAGGCCATTATGTTTGGTTATTTATACACTAATATTAGTGGAGTTATAGGTGCATTAGTGTATGTTTACATTATCTTGCATATTCCTTATAAACTACCAATTAATTAGAAGATAGTGGGTTGTTAGGCCATTATGCTTGGTTATTTATACACTAATGTTAGTGGAGTTATAGGTGCATTAGTGTATGTTTACATCATCTTGCATATTCCTTATAAACTACCAATTAATTAGAAGTTAGTGGGTTGTTAGGCCATTATGCTTGGTTATTTATACACTAATATTAGTGGAGTTATAGGTGCATTAGTGTATGTTGGCATCATCTTGCATATTCCTTATAAACTACCCATTAATTAGAAGTTAGTGGTTAATAAGTGGATTGTTAGGCCATTGTCTCCAAGTGGAAGCTTGGCTATTTATACACTCAAATACTCTCTCAAACACACACATTCTACACTTCTAGCATAGAGAGCTTGAAAGAGTCACACATAGAGAGATTTATATATATATATATACACAATTATAGATATACATACACCTTGAGTTAGAAGAAGAAGAAGAAGAAGAAGAAGAGAAGTGTTTGGGAGTTGCTCAACATCATTTATAGGTACCGGGTTGTGTACAATATGCTTTCTAAATTCTCCGGAGTATTTCTTTGTTATCTCTACTTGTACTCTTTTTGCAGTTATGTTGTGTTTTCATTTGGAATCAATGAGTATGTGTTTATTGCTAAGTGCTATGGGACTAAAGGGTCATGAGCAAGGAGCACCTACCAACAGTCCAACAGGCCTCAGGGACCGACGTACTGGAGACGGGTGAGGTGAGGTGAGGTGTCTCTTGCTATGTGATCAAGAGGAACCTGGTATGATGCTATTGGTATGAGCGTTTGGCTAGTGTGAGCAGTTGGGTTGTGAGACTGGTCAATTGATTTGATGTCGTTCTATGTATTTGATTGTCATTATCCTTTTGAGCCTTTATTTTTCATGTCATATTGTATACTTCCCGGTATGGTTTTTAGATGCAGGCAGTGCCGGTAACCGAAGCCTAGAAGGGAGATAAGGTTAAGGATGATATAGGAGATCCGTGGAGAATATGGACCTGCTGGGAGTTTTAAAGAAATTTTGTATTTTTATTTTAAAGAATCAAGTGTGATTTATTTAATTTTTCAATGGAAATACGCTTATTTTTGCGGGGCGTCACAAATGGTATCAGAGCCTGTCCCCAGCCGGAAATGTAGGACTAAGTCAAGGTTAGATAGTCTACATCGCCTGGGAGCAGTCAGAGAAGGTTGAAAAAAAAAATTTTTTTGTTATTTTATAAAACAAAATATGCTATATTTGTTTTAAACATTATTTTAAGAAATTTATGAAGTTATTTACCAAATGCTTTATCTCTAGATTTCGGGACGAAATCTCTATTAAGGAGGGTAGATTGTAGTAACCCGTGTTTTCATGTTTAAATTGACGATTTAGACTTCGTGTGCGATTTTAGCGAAAATTGGTCACAGGGGTATTTTGGTCATTTTTTCAATTTTATAAGTCATGAACTAAAAATATATTTTTTGGGAAAAGTTGCGTGAGATTAAATGATTTGGTATTCGTGTTGGAAGTTAAGATTTTTCGAGTCATATTTAAAATTAAATCTAATATTTTCTCTTTTAATTTTAACAGTAGCAGAATTTTGTTTTCAGATTTTTGTTAGGAAAACGAAGGAAATTTAAGATTCTGCCCGCGATGTCTCAAGCAAAACTCGATTCTGCACACTTTTCGTCTAATGCAATTTTCTCAGATTCTGCACCGTTTGGGCAGAAAATGAGGATTACAGTAGCAGTTTTAGTGTATCAGAAATTAAATCTAATATTTTCTCTTTTAATAATTAGGTTGTTAGGCCATTATGTTTGGTTATTTATACACTAATATTAGTGGAGTTATAGGTGCATTAGTGTATGTTTACATTATCTTGCATATTCCTTATAAACTACCAATTAATTAGAAGATAGTGGGTTGTTAGGCCATTATGCTTGGTTATTTATACACTAATGTTAGTGGAGTTATAGGTGCATTAGTGTATGTTTACATCATCTTGCATATTCCTTATAAACTACCAATTAATTAGAAGTTAGTGGGTTGTTAGGCCATTATGCTTGGTTATTTATACACTAATATTAGTGGAGTTATAGGTGCATTAGTGTATGTTGGCATCATCTTGCATATTCCTTATAAACTACCCATTAATTAGAAGTTAGTGGTTAATAAGTGGATTGTTAGGCCATTGTCTCCAAGTGGAAGCTTGGCTATTTATACACTCAAATACTCTCTCAAACACACACATTCTACACTTCTAGCATAGAGAGCTTGAAAGAGTCACACATAGAGAGATTTATATATATATATATACACAATTATAGATATACATACACCTTGAGTTAGAAGAAGAAGAAGAAGAAGAAGAGAAGTGTTTGGGAGTTGCTCAACATCATTTATAGGTACCGGGTTGTGTACAATATGCTTTCTAAATTCTCCGGAGTATTTCTTTGTTATCTCTACTTGTACTCTTTTTGCAGTTATGTTGTGTTTTCATTTGGAATCAATGAGTATGTGTTTATTGCTAAGTGCTATGGGACTAAAGGGTCATGAGCAAGGAGCACCTACCAACAGTCCAACAGGCCTCAGGGACCGACGTACTGGAGACGGGTGAGGTGAGGTGAGGTGTCTCTTGCTATGTGATCAAGAGGAACCTGGTATGATGCTATTGGTATGAGCGTTTGGCTAGTGTGAGCAGTTGGGTTGTGAGACTGGTCAATTGATTTGATGTCGTTCTATGTATTTGATTGTCATTATCCTTTTGAGCCTTTATTTTTCATGTCATATTGTATACTTCCCGGTATGGTTTTTAGATGCAGGCAGTGCCGGTAACCGAAGCCTAGAAGGGAGATAAGGTTAAGGATGATATAGGAGATCCGTGGAGAATATGGACCTGCTGGGAGTTTTAAAGAAATTTTGTATTTTTATTTTAAAGAATCAAGTGTGATTTATTTAATTTTTCAATGGAAATACGCTTATTTTTGCGGGGCGTCACATTCTTAACCAGCTGTGGGGGTTTCTTAACCAATGTGAGGGATTCATAACAATTTGTGGAGGAATCACATGCAATATGGGGGATTGTAAACCAATGTGGGTGATTTATAACAATTTGTGGAGGATTCTCATGCAATACAGGGGATTCTTAAACAATGTGGAGGATTCTTAACAATTTGTTAAGAATCCATCACATTTGTCTAAAATCCAGTACAATAGTTGTAATCTCCCATATTGTGCATTTGTTCATTATTGCCCATATTTGTTAATATTCCCCTACATTGGTTAAGAATCACCTATAGTTTGTTAAGGATCCCCTGCCCCAACACACACAGTTTGTTAAGGATCCCACACAGTTTTATTAAGAATCCCTCATATCCCATAAGAATTCCCCACAGTCTTGCATGAATCTTCCATATGGCATAAGAATGTGAGGGATCCTTAATAAACTGTGGAGGGTTCTTAACCGAATGTGGGAGATCCTTAACAATTTTTGGAGGATTATTATGCGATATCGTGGATTGTTAATAAAATGTGGGGGATTCATAACCAATGTTTGGGATTCTTTACCAATGTAAGGGATTCATAACATTTTGTGGAGGATTATATACAAACTGTGAGAGATTCATAACAATTTATGGAGTAATCATATGGAATATTGGGGATTCTTAACCAATGGGGAGAATTGTTTAGAATCCAATAACACTTAACCAATGTGTGGGATTTTTAATAAACTATGTGGGATTCTTTACCGATGTAGGGGATTTATAATAATTTGTTGGATTCCTAACTAACTATGGGGGATTCTTAACCAATGTGGGGGTTTCATAACAATTTGTGGAGGATTCTCATACAATATGGTGGATTCTTAACCAATGTGGGGGATTCTTAACAAACTGTAGGGAATTCTTTACCAATGTAGGGATTCTTAACAAACTGTGGGAGATTCTTTATCAATGTGGGGGTATTCATAACAATTTGTGTAGGATTCTTATGCAATGCAGGGGATTCTTAACCAATGTGGAGAATTCTTGACAATTTGTTAAGAATCCATCACATTTGTCCAAAATCCCTTACAATAGTTGTCATATCTCATATTGCACATGTGTTTATTATTACCCATATTTTTTAATAATCCCCTTATTGGTTAAGAATCCACCACAGTTTGTTATGGATCCCCCCCCCCCCCCCCCCCCATAGTTTGTTAAGAATTCCTCATATCCGATGAGAATCCACCACGGTTTCTTATGGATATTCTATATAGCATTATAGTTTAAGAATGTGAGGGATCCTTAACAAACTGTGGGATATTCATAACAATTTGTGGGTAATTCTTAACCAACTGTGAGAGATCCTCAACAATTTGTGGGGGATTCTTATGCGATATCGTTGATTGTTAACAAATTGTGGCGGATTCACAACCAATGTTTGGAATTCTTTACCATTGTAGGGATTCATAACAATTTGTGGGGGATTCTTAACAAGCTGTGGGGGATTCATAACAAATTGTGGAGGAATCTTATGCAATATGGGCTTCTTAACCGATGTGGGGATTTTCAACAAACTGTGGGGGGTTTCTTTAACTATGTGAGAGATTCATAACAATTTTTGGTGGATTCTCAACAAACTGTGAGGGATTACTAACCAATGTGGGGGATTCATAAAAATTTGCTGAAGATTCTCATGCAATACGGGGGATTCTTAAGCAATATGGGAAATTCTTAACAAACTATGGGGGATTCTTAACCAATGTGGGGGATTCATATCAATTTGTGGAGGATTCTCATGCAAAACGGTGGATTCTTAAACAATGTGGAGGATTCTTAACAATTTGTTAAGAATCCATCACATATGTTTAAAATCCCGTACAATAGTTGTCATCTCCCATATTGTACATTTGTTCATTATTCTCCAAATTTGTTAATAATCCCCCACATTAGTTAAGAATTCCTTATAATTTGTCACGGATCCCCCCCCCCCCCTCCACCACCACACAGTTTGTTAAGGATTCCGCACAGTTTGGTAAGAATCCCCCATATCCCATAAGAATTCCCCAAAGTTTTGTACGAATCTTCACATAGCATAAAAATGTGACGAATCCTTATATAACTGTGCGGGATTTATAATAATTTATGGGGAATTTTTTACCAAATGTGGGAGATACTTAACAATTTGTGGGGGATTATTATGTGATATCGTGTATTGTTACCAAATTGTGGGGGATTCATAACTAATGTGTGAGATTCTTTACCAATGTGGGGGATTCATCACAATTTGTGGAGGATTCTTAATAAACTGTGGGAGATTTATAACAATTTGTGAATGAATCTTTTGCAATATGGGGGATTCTTAACCAATGTGGAGAATTGTCAAGAATCCATAATTCTTAAATAATATGGTGGATTTTTAACAAACTGTGGGGGATTCTTTACAGATGTAGAGGATTCATAATAATTTGTGGGGGATTCTTAACCAATGTGGGGATTCACAACAATTTGTGGAGAATTCTCATGCATTATGGGGGATTCCTAACCAATGTGGAAGATTGTTAAGAATCCATAATTCTTAACCAATGTGGGGGATTTTTAACAAACTGTAGGTGATTCTTTTCCAATGTGGGGGATTCTTAACCATTGTGGAGGAATCTTAACAAATTGTTGGGGATTCTTTACCTATGTAGGAGATTCTTAACGAACTGTGGGGGATTCTTAAAGAATTTGAGGGGATTCATAACATTTTGTGGCGGATTCCTATGCATTACGAGGGATTCTTAACCAATGTGGAAGATTGTTAAGATCCACAATGGTTAAGAATCCATAATTCTTAACCAATGTGGGGGATTTTTAACAAACTGTGGGTGATTCTTTTCCAATGTGGGGGATTCATAACAATTTGTGAGGGATTCTTAACAAACTGTAGGGGATTCTTAACCAATGTGGGGGATTCATAACAATTTATGGAGGATACTCATGAAATACGGGAGATTGTAAACCAATGTGGGGGATTCTTAACAAACCGTGGGGGATTCTTAACCAATGTGAGGGATTCATAACAATTTGTGGAGGATTCTCATGCAATACGGGGGATTCTAAACCAATGTGGGGGATTCTTAACCAGTGTAGGGGATTAATAACAATTTGTGGAGGATTCTTATGCAATACGGGGGATTCTTAATCAATGTGGAGGATTCTTAAAAATTTGTTAAGATTCCATCATATTTATCTAAAATCATCTATAATAGTTGTCTTCTCCCATATTTTACATTTGTTTATTATTCCCCATATTTGTTAATAATCCCCCACATTAGTTAAGAATCCCCTACAGTTTCTTAAGGAAATCCCCCCCTCCCACCCACAGTTTGTTAAGGATCCCCCACAGTTTGTTAAGAACCCCCACAGTTTCGTATGAATCTTCCACATAGCATAAGAATGTAAGGTGTCCTTAACATACTGTGGGGATTCATAACAATTTGTGGGTCATTCATAACCAAATGTGGGAGATACTTAACAAGTTGTGGGAGATTATTATGCTATATCGCGGATTGTTAACAAATTATGGGGGATTCATAACTAATGTGTGGGATTCTTTACCAATGTGGGAGATTCATGATAATTTGGGGGGATTCTTAACAAACTGTGGGCGATTCAGAATAATTTGTGGATGAATAATATGCAATATGGGGGATTCTTAACTAATGTGGAGGATTGTTAAAAATCCATAATTCTTAACCAATGTGGGGAATTTTTAAAAAACTGTGAGGGATTTTTTACCAATATGGGGGATTCATAACAATTTGTGGGGGATTCTTAACAAACTATGAGGGATTCTTAACCAATGTGGGGGATTCATAATACCTTGTGGAGGATTATTATGCAATGCAGGGAATTCTTTACAAATGTGGGGGATTCTTAATAAACAGTGGGGGATTCTTTACCAATGTAGGGGATTCTTAACAAACTGTAGGGGATTCTTAACCAATGTGGAGGGATTCATAATAGTTTATGAAGGATTCATTAGCAATACGGGGGATTTTTAACCAATGTTGAGGACTCTTAACAATTTTGTTAAAAATGCACCACATTTGTTTAAAATCCCGTACAATAGTTGTTATCTCCCATATTGCACATTTGTTCATTATTCCGCATATTTGTGAATAATCCCCCACATTTGTTAAGAATCCCCTACAATTTGCTAAGGATCCCCCTCCCCCTACAGTTTTTTAAGGATCCTGCATAGTTTGTTAAGTATCCCACATATTCCATAAGAATCCCCGCAGTTTGTTATGAATATTCCATATAGCATTATAGCATAAGAATGTGAGGGATCCTTAACAAACTATGGGGAATTCATAATAATTTGTGGGGAATTCTTAACTAACTATAGGAGATTCATTACAATTTTTGGGGGATTCTTTTGCGATATCGTGGATTGTTAACAAACTATGGTGATTCATAACCAATGTGTGGGATTCACAACAATTTGTGCGGGATTCTTAACAAACTGTGGGGGATTCATAACAATTTGTGGAGGAATGTTATGCAATATGGGGGATTCTTAACCAATGTGGAAGATTGTTAAGAATCCATAATTCTTGACCAATGTGGGGGATTTTTAACACACTGTGGGGGATTCTTTACCAATGTTGGGGATTCATAACAATTTGGGATTCTTAACAAACTGTAGGGGATTCATAACCAATGTGGGGGATTCCTGACAATTTGTTAATAATCCATCACATTTGTCTAAAATCCCGTACGATATTTGTCATCTCCCATATTGCACATTTGTTCATTATTCCCCATATTTGTTAATAATCACCCACATTGGTTAAGAATCCCCTACTGTTTGTTAAGGATCCTTTACTACTTGTTGTGGAAGATCCTCAACAATTTGTGGGGATTCTTATGTGATAATGTGGATTGTTAACAAATTGTAGGGGATTCATAACCAATGTTTGGGGTTCTTTACTAATGTGGGGCATTCTTAACTGTGGGGGATTCATAACAAATTGTGGAGTAATCTTATACAATATAGGGGATTCTTAACCAATGTGGAGGATTGTGGATATCGCAATTTTTCTTTCTTTTAACCACAACTTTTCTTATAAAATTCTTTTAAAATTTCAAATCGAAAACAAATGAGTCGCCACTTAATTTTTCAAAGGAAAAACTAAGAAACCATTTCAAAAGGGAACTGATCTTTTTGTGAAACCAAGATTAAACTAGGTCCGGGGATTATTGAATGAGAAGAGAAGGAGCCCATCGGACTAAAATACCCCTTCTCATCCTATCTCGCGATAGGCCTCTACTTAACATCTTTTTAATCGAATTTGTAATCTAAGCATGTCCTCAATTAATACATACGTATAAATATACATTACAAAAGCATGTCTAAAGGGTGCAAGATTGCAAATGATAAAATATCATTCAAAAATCACATAATTCAAGTAGCAAGCGATATGATATGCAATAGGGAACAAGAGAACTTACCCGGGATCCAGCCGCGATATTAAACGTGCAATGCAAACAAATGAAAGAAAATCCTAGAAAAGAGTCTCTAATCATATGTATTCACATAAGGCAAGATCCTAATTCTAATGTGTCGCGCATGAAGTCGAAAATCAATTAAAATCAAAGCATACAACAAACTAGAGAGGGGTTGAGAAATCGTATCTCAATAGCGCTACAAAATAGATGTTAGTGTACATAATATACAAGATATAAAGTTGGATCTTAAATAACAATCCTATACTTCTAGCTTAAATCTATCAAGTGTAATTAAATCTAAAGTGAACAAGTCCTAATTACAAACATCAGGCCACATGGATGAATGTATACATGAACAAGAGTAATTTATGAAATATTCAATGATTCGGATCACTTAAACTTTGAATTCAAGTTTAATTGATCATTATTAAAACATGGTTTGAGCCCTAGGTCATAGAAAAGTCATTTGGACCATTATTTACAAAGTTGGTCAAATATGTCATAAAATTCTGAATATTACAGAGAGCAGACCAGAAAGTAAAAGGCATAAAAAGCATGCTTCCCATGGTTTGATCCTGGTGAAATTTGGACACAAGATGCCTCTGTGTGTCTAGTTTTTAATCCAAAAAAGAAATCAAAGTTTCAATGGTTAGATCTCCAGGAATTGGACAAAAACCAGACATCACTCAGGATTCTACAACCTTCTGTCCAGAATTCTTGCACGATTTTCTAAAAATAGCAAAAAATCAGAAATGCTTTGTTCTTTTTAGGGTAGCTTCCTAACACATTAATCTACTTAGAAAAATTTATTTTGGGTTACAAGTACTTGATTAAGATTCTAATTTGCTTATTTCAAAAGAGTATTACTATTCTGAAACTCTAGACAGATTATGGTTGCTCCACAAAACCCTTAATCAAACCACCCAAAGCATAAAACTACCTCAAAACAAAAATTACAGTGGTAGAACTTTGAGTTATAAACACTTTCCAAGTGGTTTCATTCAGTTTCAACGGTCTGATTTTGAACTAATAATCCTTGATCAAAGGTGGTCATTGAATTCACTGCACCATTTGTTCAAGTTCAACTTTCGCTTGTTAATCCCAACTATTAAACCAATGAGTTGGACTTAAAACCAAACCATTTCTTCTACCATTTGATGGTCATTGAGGACTAAAGACATTGATGTTTGGAGATTTCATTGAAGTATGAATGAACTTCATAGAATCTTAAGACAATGAACCTAAACCATAGGGATTAGTTTAGATTCAAACCACTTCTCCTACCATTTGATGGTCATTGGAGACTAAAGACATTGATGTTTGGAGATTTCATTGAAGTATGAATGAACTTCATAAAATCTTAAGACAATGAACCTAAACCATAGGGATTAGTTTAGATTCAAATCATTTCTCCTACCATTTGATGGTCATTGGAGACTAAAGACATAGACATATGAAGATTTTAATGAAGTATGAAGAACTTCACAAAATCCCAAGACTATGAATTCAAACTTATAGACAAAAGCTTGGATTCATATCATTGCTCCTACCATTTTGATGGTCATTGGAGACTAAAGACACACATACATGTAGGTTTTAATGAAGTATAAGAGACTTCATAAAACCTCAAAGTAATGAGCTCGAACTATGGGTAAAGTTTGAACTCATTGACTCAATGTACCAAAATCAACTTCAATCCCCTCATGAATCATGAGTTCATAAGTACGTTGAAGGATTCTAAACACTAGGATTTAAGCAAGACATTGAAAGTCTCACAAACCCAAGGAGTTAGGCATAATCAAAGAAAGGGGCCAAAGTTCACTTCAAGATTTAATTAAGCTTCAAACACTAAACTACTTTGATCCAAGTTAATGAAATGAAAGCTCAATCATAATATGTGGTGTGTGATGAAAAGAGGTGGGAAGAGAGGTTTTGAAAATGTGTAAAAGATCCTAAGTATCTATATATTGTGATTGAGCTACTAAATATACTAATTAGTCTTAGAATCTTTACCTCTAAGTATCCTCAACTTCTTGATTTCTTCAAAGCTTTCCAAGTGATGATCAAACTTCTTCTTTTAGCTCCTTTTCTCAACCAAAATATCTCTATTACTCTCTAATTGGGGAAATATTTAAGGAAAATCAACCTAGGGATCCTAACATTCCATTTTTCCAAGTTTTTAATAATGGGATATACACCTTCTATATATAGGCAATCTTTAGGGGTTATTTTGGGAAATTCCCAGCCAAAAACCCTAATTTCTGCCGCCATTTCAAGGTATAAACCGACCTACTTTAGGATAGGCTATAAAAAAATGCGGCACTCAGGGAGATAGAAGCGGCACTCAGTAAATGCCACTGCGGCATTCAGTGAATTCCGGCGCGGCTTTTACTGACTGCCGGAACGGCTTTCATTGAATGCCGCAGACAACTCCAGGGACCGCCGTTTTTAGTAAAAATTCATTTCTTTGCGGCACTTAATGAAATTCGCAGCATTCACAGAATGCCGTCCGGCAGTCCAGAGACTGCCGCAACGGCAACCCGTGACTGCCGCAAAAAGACCCAAGTGCCGTTCTGCCTCTTTTTCTTTTGTTTCTTTCTTTTTCCTTTTGTTGTTAAAGTGCAAGAGCTTTTAGAAAAGTTTGAATCATCTTTGAAAATCCTAGATTAGTCGGACGCTTGTCATCATCAGATCATAGAGGTTACACTCCCCTTAATTCGACGTTTGATCAAAATTGGGGTGTCTACAGGGATTTTAACAAACTATAGGGAATTTTTTTTACCAATGTGGGGATTCATAACAATTTGTGGCGGATTCTTAACAAACTGTGGGGGATTCTTAACCAATGTGGGGTATTTATAACAATTTGTGGAGGATTCTAATGCAATACGGGGGATTCTTAACCAATGTGGAGGATTCTTAACAATTTGTTATTAATCCTTCACATTTGTCTAAAATCTCGTACGATATTTGTCATCTCCCATATTGCACATTTGTTCATTATTCTCCATATTTGTTAATAATCACCCACATTGGTTAAAATCTCCTACTGTTTGTTAAGGATCCCCCTCCCCCCCAGTTTGTTATGGATTCCCCCCCCCCCCCCCCCCCCCCCCCCCAAGTTTGTTAAGGATCCTCCACAGTTTGTTAAGAATCCCTGATATCCCTTAAGAATCCCCCACAGTTTCGTATGAATCTTCCATATGGCATAAGAATGTGAGGGATCCTTAACGAACTGTGGGGGATTCATAACAATTTGTGGGGAATTCTTAACCAACTATGGGAGATCCTTAACAATTTGTGAGGGATTATTATGCGATATCTTGGATTGTTAACAAATTGTGGGGGATTCATAACCAATGTATGGGATTCTTTACCATAGTGAGGGATTCATAACAATTTGTGGGGTATTATTAACAAACTGTGAGAGATTCATAACAATTTGTGGAGGAATCATATGCAATATTGGGGATTCTTAAGCAATGTGGAGGATTGTTTAGAATCCATAATTCTTATCCATTGTGGGGTATTTTTAACAAACTATGGTGGATTCTTTACCAATGTGGGGGATTTATAAGAATTTGTGGGATTCTTAACAAACTGTGGGGGATTATTAACCAATGTGGGGGTTTCATAACAATTTGTGGAGGATTCTCATGCAATACGGGGGATTCTTAACCGATGTGGTGGATTTTTAACAAACTGTGGGAAATTCTTTACCAATGAGGAGATTCTTAAAAAACTGTGGGGGATACTTTACTAATGTGGGGGTATTCATAATAATTTGTGTAGGATTCTTATGCAATACTGGGGATTCTTTACAATTTGTTAAAAATCCATCACATTTGTCCAAAATCCCCTACAACAGTTGTCATCTCTCATCTTGCACATTTGTTAATTATTCCCCGTATTTTTTTAATAATCCCCACATTGGTTAAGAATCCCCCACAGTTTGTTAAGGATCCCCCCCCCCCCCCCCCCATTCCCACGGTGTGTTAAGAATTCCTCACATCCGATAAGAATACCTCACAGTTTCTTATGAATTTTCCATATAGCATTGTAGCATATGAATGTGAGGGATCCTTAACAAACTATGGGGGATTCTCAACAATTTGTGGAGAATTCTTAATCAACTGTGGGAGATCCTTAACAATTTGTGTGGATTCTTATGCGATATGGTGGATTTTTAACAAATTGTGGGGGATTCACAACCACTGTTTGGGGTTCTTTACCAATGTGGGAGATTCATAACAATTTGTGGGGAATTTTTAACTGTAGGGGATTCATAACAAATTGTGGAGGAATCTTATGCAATATGGGGGATTCTAAACCAATGTGGGGGATTTTTAACAAACTGTAGGGAATTTTTTACCAATGTGGGGGATTTATAACAATTTGTGGGGGATTCTTCACAAACTGTGGGGGATTGTTTACCAATCTGGGGGATTCATAACAATTTGTGGAGCATTCTCATTCAATATGGGGGATTTTTAACCAATGTGGGGATTTTTAACAAACTGTGGGGGATTCTTAACCAGTGTGGGGAATTCTTAACAAGTTGTTGAGTATTGTTAACCAATATAGGGGATTCATAACAATTTGTGGAAGATTCTCATGCAATACGTTGGATTCTTAAACAATGTGGAGGATTCTTAACAATTTGTTAAGAATCCATCACATTTGTCTAAAATCCCGTACAATAGTAGTCTTCTCCCATATTGCACATTTATTCATTATTTCCCATATTTATTAATAATCTCCCACATTGGTTAAGAATCCCCTACAGTTTGTTAAGGATCACCCCCACCCCCACCCCCCACACCCACACACACATAGACACAGTTTGTTAAGGATCCCGCACAATTTGTTAAGAATCCCCAATATCCCATAAGACTTCCCCACAGTTTCGTATGAAGCTTCCACATGGCATAAGAATCTGAGCGATCCTTATCAAATTGTGGGCAATTCATAACCAAATGTGGAGGATCCTTAGCATTTTGTGGGGGATTATTATGCGATATCATGGGTTGTTACCAAATTGTGGGGGATTCATAACTAACGTGTGGGATTCTTTACCAATGTGGGGGAATCATAACAATTTGTGGGGGATTCATAACAATTTGTCTATGAATCTTATGTTTTTTTTTTTTTTTGCTAAGCAAGGAGTTTTTATTAAAACATTGGCACAAGGCTAAAGAGAAAACATTGAACCATAGGACCAAAACAAGACACTCAACTTGGCATGACTACAAAGGCCACACTAAGTCTAGTCAAATACCAGACACACAGAAACACAAATAGACCATCAACAAAGCTGCAACAACACCTTAAAAAACAGACATCCCTATATGGACCTCAGAAATCTGTCTTACCTAAGAATCTGAAGAAAATGACCAAAACCAACCATAAATATAGCAGAATACAACAATCATGGAATTCTGCAGCAAAACACTTATGGTCTGATAGAAATAAAATCGCATCTTGAGTTGCTAGAACAAGAAATTCTCGGGACACGAACAGAATTTGGGCAACCCACTACACGACTATCCTAATCTTTTGAGTTGAGAAACATCAAACCCCAATGGTTTAGACCAAGGCCACTAGCACCATCAACCCATGCCAGCATCAAACGTTTTTGGCAACATCAATTCATTTCCAATTTTCCATGTATAAAATTCCCAACCCTGTGATATAGACACCCAGACTGTGAATTCCAAAATCTTCCATATTGCTCCACCCGAAATATCTCCGCAAGCAAACCTTTACCATCAACAACTCAGTAGGAAATAAATCCATACAAATTTGGATTCAAACCCCTAATCAGAACACTTATTAACCCATGCAACAGCAACAGTTGAGTCAGATTCTATAATTACCTCCTTTGAGCCCATCCAGTTGGTTTTCGAAAACAACCTCAATGCAAGCCGAATTACTTCAATTTCTGCCTCATTTGATTCCTTAATTCCCAAGGGACCATAAAATAATCCAATTGCCTTACCCATGTCATCCCTCAACACCCCACCATACCCCGCCAGACCTAGTTTATCCCACGTAGATCCATCTACATTAAATTTAAGACACCCTACCAGATGAGCTATCCATACAACCTCATTTCTTTTACATACAGCCGCAATGTCAGCCCATCTCTTTAGCTTTCTTGGTTCATCACTCCAATGCTCAAAAGAATACCAAAATTTTAAATCCATTGCCTTGATCCAATGGAAAGATCTTACTTTTATCAACTCAAATATTTCTTCTTCCTTCCATACTTTCTTTCTGAACACAGCTTCATTTCTTGCTAACCAGATGGTCAAACCATTGCACACCCAACAACTTTCTGCCAATGCATATGTTCTCCATAGAAATGAGCTCCAATCCATTGTTGAAACCACTCTTCCATGTTGCTTGCTATTACCCACTCAATGTTCCACCATCTCCAGATAAGTCCCCATATATTTCACACCCAATAACACTGTAGAAGTAAATGGATACCCTCTTCTTCAATTGAAACACACCATGGGCAAAGACGATCAACTAAACTTAAAGCAATTCCTCTTTGAACCAAAAAAGCATTTTGAAGGAATCCTATTGAGAATTGCAAGCCATAGGAAACAAATCACTTTTTAAGGAGCAATAATTTTCCATAGTGACCCAGCCTATGGAATACATTTAAATCCCCTGGATTTCTCTATCAACAATCTACACTCCTTCACAGAGAAAACCCCAATTTTACTTGCTGACCATATAGTTGTATCATCTCTTCCTTCCACTAAAATAATCCCCTGCATAGAGAGTTCCAATTGCGCCCACTGCTCCTCTTCCCATTGAAACAATCTTCTTCTAAACAAAGTATTAAAATTAGCATCCCTGAGAACCAATTTAACACAAATATCTTTTTGGACTACAAGCATAAACAATCTTGGATAGGCATTCCTTAGCAGACAATCACCAAACCATGTATCCAACCAAAATTTTATTTTAGCCCCATCACCTACAATCCACCTACATCCAGCAGCCCCAACTAATCCTCTCATTTCAGTAGAATTTTTTAGCTTCTAAATATCCCTCCAAACCATAGACATCTTTCTACCGCTTATAGTGAGTGGCAACCTCTCTTCAGTATTCCAACCATATTTTTCACATGCAACTCTTATCCACAGAGCATCTTTTTTAACGCTAAACCGCCACCACCATTTACCCAAAAGTGCACAATTTAGATGTGCACTTTAGATCCCGAAGCAAGCCAACCCCCAGCCTTTTTTGATTTGCACACAATACTCCATCCCACAATACAAATCTTTTTCCTACCATCTCCGCCCCCCCCCCCCCCCCATATGAACTGACTTCTAATTTTTTCTAATTCTAATAATACGCAATTTGGGGCCTTAAATAAAGACATAAAATACACCAGCAAATTAGATAAAGCAGACTTTACCAAAGTTAATCTCCCTCCAAAGGATAGCATTTTCTGTTTCCATAGAGACAAGCTGGATTTAAATTTCTTTATAACAGAATCCCATGTTTGTTTCCTTCTGTGATTCGCTCCCACCGGAAATCCCAAGTACACAAATGGAATTTCATCTTGCTTATACCCAAATAAGCTTGCACATGAACTAGCTTCAATAACATTCTCATCCGTCGAGTATACACAGCTTTTAGTAAAGTTATATCTTAACCCCGATACTAACTCATAATACCTCAGCACTCTTCTAAAATTTACCAAGATCTCCTATTTTGCCTCAGAGAAAATAATTTTATCGTCAGCGAATTGGAGATGTGATATTCTTAACCCATTTATGCCAATCTCCACACCTTTTACCAGTCCGCAACTTTCCGATTTTTCGATCAATAAATGCAACGCTTTAACAACCATCAAGAATAAGAAAGGGGACAGGGGATCACCTTGCCGTAAGCCGCTTGATATAGAAAACTCCTCTGTTGGACAGACATTCACCAAAACAGAAACACGGGCCGTTGAAATACATTCCATGATTCAAGACCTCCATTTATGGCCAAATCCCATTAACTCCATTACCTGATTTAAGAAAGCCCAATCAACACAATCATAGGCCTTTTCAAAATCAAGCTTCAGGATAATTCCTTCCTTATTACTCTTTTTAATGCTATCAATGACCTCATTTGCAAGCATAACTCCATCTATAATTTGCCTTTCCCCGATAAACGCACTTTGAGTATCGCTAATTATCTTTCCCAAAATTTTCTTTAATCTGTTGGCTAGGATTTTAGAGATAATTTTGTAAAAGGCTCCCACCAAACTAATTGGTCTATATTCTTTTAGATTCACAGGATTTTCCACTTTAGGGATGAGCGCGATAAAAGATGAATTAGCTCCCCTTGGCAACTTTCTTGACTCAAAAAATTCTGTTACCATCTCCATGATCTCTATACAACACATCGTCCACAACTTCTTAATAAAATTAAAATTGAACCCATCTGGACCAGGGGCTTTGTCTCCACCATAGCTCCAAATCCCATCTTTAACTTCTACCATCTCAAAAGGTAACTCCAAAGCACTAGCATCCACTTGCAAAATTCTTTTAACATTCAGATTTGTTAGCACAGGCCTAGACTACACCTTTGATGAGAAAACTCCTTTAAAATAACTAACCACTTCTTTTCTGAGTAGACTTGGATTGGAGACCCACGCACCATCAATGATCAGACCACCAATGAAATTCCTTATCACCCTTATACGAGCAATATGATGAAAAAATTGTGTTCCGATCACCTTCTTTCAACCATCTACATCTCGATTTTTGTCTTCATAGGGATTCTTTAGCTCTAAATAACTCCCATAATTTACTTTTACAAACTTGCAATCCTACCTGCTTGGCACAAGACAAGCTTTGTTGATCCCCTTTCTTATCAATTTCTTCCAATCTTTCTTCCCATTCATTGATCTTGCTATCAATATTCCCAATTTTACGCAATTCCATTCTTTTAAGAAATTTTTGAGTCTACGAAACAACCCAATAATGTTACTTTTTCTTGGATTTTCCTCCTTCAACACGGACCATCTTGCTTCCACCTCTTTCAAAAAAGAAGGTCAAGCAACCAATAATCCAAAAATTGAAAAGGCTTGGGACCCCAATCAACCACCTCTGATTTCAAAACTAATGGACGATGATCTGATAAGGTTCTCCTCAATCCATATTGTGATAAGCTGTCGAATCTGGCCAGTCATTCTGCAGTGACCAAAAATCGATCAAGTTTACTCCTCTTACCATCTGCTCTATGCCATGTAAATTTCCTCCCAAGCAGAGGAATATCAAAAAATTTTCCTTCTTCAATAAAATTGTTAAAATCGTCTTACCCAAATCCAGAAGAAACAAATCTGAATCTCTCTTCTTCCTTCCTCACAGCATTAAAATCTCCCCCACAACACCAAGCCCCTTGGACATCAAATTTTACATCAAGAATTTCCTTCCAAAGTTCTCTCTTTTCCATGACTCTACAAGGAGCATAAATATAAAGAATTACACAGTATGAATCTTATGTAATATGGTGGATTCTTAAACAATGTTGACGATTATTAAGAATCCATAATTCTTAACCAATGTGGGGGATTTTAAAGAAACTGTGGGGGATTCTTTACCAATGTAGGGGATTCATAACAATTTATGGGGGATTCCTAACAACTTGTGGGGGATTCATAATAATTTGGTTATGCAATATGGGGGATTCTTAACCAATGTGGAGGATTGTTAAGAATCCATAATTCTTAACCAATGTAGGAGATTTTTAACAAACTTTGGGGGGTTCTTTACCAATGTGAAGGATTCACAATAATTTGTGGGGGATTCATCACAAACTGTGGGTTATTATTAACCAATGTGGGGATTCATAACAATTTATAGAGGATACTCATGCAATACCGGGAATTCTTAACCAATGTGGGGAATTCTTACCAAACTGTAGGGGATTCTTCACAAACTACTGGGGATTCTTAACCAATGTGGGGGGGATTCACAACGATTTGTGGAGGATTCTTATGCAATACATGAGATTCTTTACCAATGTAGGGGATTCTTGACAACTGTGGGGGATTCTTAACCAATGTGGGGGATTCATAACAATTTGGATTCTTAACCAACTATGGGGGAATCTTAACCAATGTGGGGAATTCATAAAAATTTATGGAGGATTCTCATGCAATACGGGGGATTCTAAACCAATGTGGGGGATTCTTAACCAATGTGCGGAATTCATAACAATTTATGGAGGATTATCATACAATACAGGGGATTCTTAAACAATGTGGGGGATTCTTAACTAACTGTAGGGGATTCTTAACAATCTGTGGAGCATTCTCATGCAATATAGAGGATTCTTAACTAATGTGGGAGATCCTTAATAAACTGTGGGGGATTCATAACAATTTGTGGGAGATTCTTAACAAATTGTGGGGGATTCTTAAACATTATGGGGGATTCAGACCAATTTGTTGAGCATTCTCATGCAATACGGGGGATTCTTAACCAATGTGGGGGATTCTTAACTAACTATGGGGATTCTTAACCAATGTGGGGGATTCTTAACTAACTATGGGGATTCTTAACCAATGTAGGGGATTCTTAACCAATGTGGGGATTCATAACAATTTGTGGAGGATTCTCATGTAATACGGGGAATTTTTAAAAAATGTGGAGGATTCTTAACAATTTGTTAAGAATCCATCACATTTGTATAAAATCCCGTACAATAGTAGTCATCTCCCATATTGTACATTTGTTCATTATTCTCCATATTTGTTAATAATCCCTCACATTGGTTAAGAATCCCCTACAGTTTGTTAAGGATCACCCCCCATCCTCATAGTTTGTTAAGGATCCCATATCCCATAAGACTTCCCCACAGCTTTATATGAATCTTCTACATAGCATAAGAATGTGAGGGATCCTTATCAAACTATGGGGAATTCATAACCAAATATGGAAGATCCTTAACAATTTGTGGGGGACTATTATGTGATATCGTGGATTGTTACCAAATTGTGCGTGATTCATAACTAATGTGTGGGATTCTTTACCGATGTGGGGTAATTATAACAATTTCTGGGGGATTCATAACAATTTGTGTATGAATCTTATGTAATATTGGGGATTCTTAACCAATGTTGAGGATTGTTAAGAATCCATAATTCTTAACCAATGTGGGGGATTTTTAACAAACTATGGGGGATTATTTACCAATGTGGGGGATTTATAACAATTTGTGGGGGATTTTTAACAACTTGTGGGGGATTCATAACAATTTGCTTATGCAATATGGGAGATTTTTAACCAATGTGGAGGATTGTTAAGAATCCATAATTCTTAACCAATGTGGGGGATTTTTTAACAATTTTTGGGGGAATCTTTACCAATGTGGAGGATTCACAACAATTTGTGAGGGATTCTTAACAAACTGCAGGGGATTACTAACCAATGTGGGGGATTCATAACAATTTGTAGAGGATACTCATGCAATATGTGTCACGCCCCGACGTAGCATAATTATGGAAAGCGTTTAATTTCCTTTATGGACCCGTAGGTCGCGACAGTTTGAAGGATCGATTCCGTCCCAAAACGTCGAACATCATAAAACCATTAATCAGAGTAGGGCAACCTGGGCTTATAAAAATTTTCTAACTTATTACATCCTATAGTACGGGGTTTACTAAGGCACAGACCGCCTTGAAATAAAACAATAACTTAAAGTCTATTACAGTCATCCTTATTACAAACCAAATCATAACACATAAACATAAAGCATATAAGGGTAACATCTCTTCTCAGCAACAGATCTTAATTAGCATAGTCATACGGTTCTTCTTGATTATAACCTGCAAAGCCTAGACACGAATGTCCAGGACGCATCAACGCCGTCAGCTTCAAGAAGCTGGTGAGTATTAAAAACATAGCTTTGAATGTAAAAACATGCCCATTTACCTTTTTCCCATTTCCATTTAAATACCACAAGTTTATATTTATGATAAAGAGCTTGTTAGAAAAACAACCACAACAATAATTAAAAGATAAATTCACACATATGTGACCGTGTATGAGAACAATGCACCATCTCATCTAACCGACTCTTTTCTCTCGACAAAACCCAACAACCCTCTATCCTACTCCTGGTATCTTTGAAATACTAAGATAGCCACACTTTAGCAACGGGGCGCCAGGGAGTGTCCAGTTTGCCTCACACTTTGGTCCGGGGTACCAGGGAGTGTCCAATGCCTCACACTTTGAATACCCTAACCGCCATGCAAATACCGGGGCAACCCCCACACAGGTATCCAGACTCGAGTCATTCAGGGAGTGTCTATAGGCCACACTTTAGCACTTCCATGGGTGCCAGTGAGTGTCCAAGTTCGGCTTCACACACTTTAACGCTTCCATGGGCGTCAGGGAGTGTCCATTTTTGCCACCTTCGCATTTCAAAGACACCCTCATCCTCTTTTTCAACTCCAACCACAATCACATCCACAACCACAACCATAACCACAGCCACAATTACAACCACAACCACAACCACAACCACAACTCAAACTCATACTCTTTCCACACAATCATTACTCTTTTCCACACTATCATTACTCTTTTACACACTACCAACACTCACCATGCATGTACAACTGACTCCACATGAATGTCATCAAACTTTAAACATAAAGGAATTCACAGAATTAAAGAAATAATACGCGTACGGGGATTGAAAATTCGTAATTCATTGCCTTAATCATTTTAAACATAACTAATAGCATTCTAAAAACTGCTACTGAAATCCTCGTTTTCTGTCCAAACGGTGCAGAATCTGAGAAAATTGCATTAGACCAAAAGTGTGCAGAATCGAGTTTTTCTTGGGACAACGCGGACAGAACCTTAAATTTCATTCGTTTTCCTAACAAAAATCTGAAAACAAAATTCTGCTACTGTTAAAATTAAAAGAGAAAATATTAGATTGAATTTCTAATATACTTTTTCTGCTACTGTAATCCTCATTTTCTGCCCAAACGGTGCAAAATCTGAGAAAATTGCATTAGACGAAAAGTGTGCAGAATCAAGTTTTACTTGGCACAACGCGGGCAGAACCTTAAATTTCATTCGTTTTCCTAACAAAAATCTGAAAACAAAATTCTGCTACTGTTAAAATTAACTACCTAAATCAGTAAATAAGGAATGAGTTACATTTTGAGTGAGTTAGTAATACTCACCGTGATATAGATTGAAGAAATTGTTGAGACAGAAATATAATTACGAAATTCCCGAATTCCAAGCTTTGGCTATGGAGGATTGAGCTCTTCTCTCTCTCTACGAAATTGAAGAACTCTCTGCACTCTCTAAACTCTCTGTGAATTCTGAAATGTGTTGTGATGGAAGTGCAGAATGTGTAGTGTGGTTGGGTGTATATATAATCAAATACCCACTAAGAAAACATTGGCCTAACCCTCCACCCAATCTCCATTAACCTCCATATAATACCATGAATGTGCAGATATGATGTGTATACACTCCCCTTTATTCTCCACTACTGAAAGTAAGAGGTAGGTGGAGATGAGGTGGGTCAATGTGTGTTTGGGTAATCTAGCTTATGGCATAAGGACAACACACATACTACAACATTTGCCAAACAAGACCTAAGGGAAAAGCATCAGCATTCATAATTGAGTATAAATAAATTTGTTCAATCATTTACTTCCAAAATTCTGTGGAAGTTTAACACTGCGCGGACAGCTTTAAACCTACACTGGTATTTTCGTGACACGGTGTTTATCACAAAAATACAGAGAATTCATTTTAACGTTAGAAATAGTTTTCTGATTTTATAAAAATACAGTTTGAGTTTAAAAGAAATAATTCCACCGTTTTGAAATACAGTTTTGAATTTTAACACAGGTATTGCAAGTTTTTATGAAAATTGCATTTTGACCCCAAAAGTAATTTCAATTAGTCAAGAATTAAACTTTTCACATAAGAATCGAAATTAACATATAAACAGACAATATATATTAAATTTTAAATATGATAATGCAAATGATAATGAAAATAAATTTTAATTATGATCATGCAGGAAAATGCAGGTTATTACACCCTTCCCCCCTTAAACAGGATTTCGTCCCCGAAATCAAGACTAACTAGTCATGAAACAACTCCGGGTACTTCTTCCTCATATCAGCTTCAACTTCCCACGAGGCTTCATTCTCGTCGTGGTGATTCCACTGAACCTTCACCAACGGAATATCCTTATTCCTCAGCTTCTTGATACTCTGATCCAAAATCTTCGCAGGTCTCTCCTTGTAAGAAACGCTATGACTCGTCTCAATGTCGTCATAACTAACCACATGCGAGGGATCTCGTATGTATTTCCTCAACATACTCACGTGAAACACGTTGTGAACCCCAGACATCTTTGGTGGTAACGCCAGTTGATAGGCCACTTTCCCGATACGTTCCAAAATCTCAAACGGTCCAATGAAACGCGGAGCTAACTTCCCTCTCTTGAGACCAAAACGTACTACTCCTCGTGTTGGTGAAACCTTAAGAAGTACGTGATCTCCCACACTAAACTCCAGATCTTTTCGGCGTCGATCAGCATAACTCTTATACCGGCTCTGAGCGGTTCTCATCCTTTCTTTGACCAAGGAAATCTTCTCGTTGGTTTCTCTAACCAAATCTGGTCCCAACAATTCTGTGTCCCCAACCTCTGCCCAACACAATGGAGAACGACATGGTCGTCCGTACAGTGCTTCGAAAGGAGCCATACCGATACTCGTATGATAACTATTGTTATAGGAAAATTCAACCAACGGCAAGTGTGTCTCCCAAGATTCTTCAAAATCGATCACACAAGCCCTAAGCATATCTTCCATGATCTGATTCACACGCTCAGTTTGTCCATCTGTCTGAGGGTGAAAAGCAGTACTCATCTTGAGCGAGGTTCCCATAGCTTCTTGCAAACTTTCCCAAAATCCAGAAGTAAAACGTGCGTCACGGTCTGACACAATCGACACAGGTGCACCATGAAGTCGCACAACTTGTTGTATGTACATCCGGCTCATCTTTTCCACCGGGTATGTCATACTGTAAGCAATAAAATGAGCTGACTTCGTCAATCGATCCACAATTACCCAAATAGCGTCATGATTCTGCTGTGATCGAGGCAATCCTACTACAAAATCCATCGTTATATGCTCCCACTTCCAACCAGGAATAGGTAGCGGTTGCAACAATCCTGACGGTCTCTGATGTTCGGCCTTGACTTGCTGACACGTCAAACACTTGGATACAAACTCGGCCACATCCTTCTTCATGCCTTCCCACCAGAAATTCCTCTTCAAATCTTTGTACATCTTCGTTCCTCCCGGGTGAACTGTATACCTTGATTTATGTGCCTCTTCCAGGATATCCTTCCTTAACTCTCCATCACCGGGCACGCACAATCTATTCCTGCACCGATACCCTCTATCGATTCCCACCTTCCATTCTGTCGGGTCCTTCTCTGACATCTTTATGAACCATGATTGAAACTTCTCATCTTCTTTCTGAGCTCCAATAATGCGGTCAATGAGAACAGGCTGTAGGATAAGACATCCGAAAAGTTGTCCTTCTCCTCTTTCAGCACTCTGTACATCAAACTCTGCCAACGTCTCCAATGCTCGCCATTCTCTCACCATTAAGGAGGCGATCGTCTCACGAGTCTGCCGACTCAAAGCATCAGCGACCACATTAGCTTTACCAGGGTGGTATTCCAATGTGAAGTCATAATCTTTGATCAACTCCATCCATCTGCGCTGCCTCATGTTCAACTCTTTCTGTGTGAACAAATACTTCAGACTCTTGTGATCGGAGAACAAATCAAACTTCTCACCGTAGAGATAATGTCTCCAAATCTTGAGTGCAAATACCACTGCTGCCAACTCCAAATCATGAATAGGATAGTTCAACTCATTCGGCTTCAGCTGTCTAGATCCATAGGCTATAACTTTACCATCTTGCATAAGTACACACCCTAGTCCTTGATATGAGGCGTCACTAAAGATAGTGAACTTCTCACCAGGCTTGGGTATTGCTAGTACTGGTGCGGTAGTGAGTCTCTCTTTCAACTCTAGAAAGGCTCGCTCGTGCTTCTCTGTCCATTCGAATTTCAAATTCTTCTTCGTCAATCCAGTCAATGGTGCGGCTATTTTAGAGAATCCTTCAACAAATCTTCTGTAATAGCCTGCGAGTCCAAGAAAACTCCGAACTTCTGTAGGGTTGCTTGGCCTAACCCAGTTGGATACAGCATCGGTCTTGGACGAATCCACAGAAATTCCTTGAGATGACACCTTGTGTCCCAAAAATTTCACTTCTTGCAACCAAAACTCACACTTACTGAACTTGGCATACAAGTGGTGGTCCTTAAGCGTCTGCATCGTAATCCGAAGATGTTGCTCGTGTTCTTCTCTTGACTTAGAATAGATCAAAATATCATCAATAAAGACGATGACAAACTGATCTAAATAAGGCTTGAACACTCTGTTCATCAGATCCATAAACACTGCCGGGGCGTTCGTCAATCCAAACGGCATCACCAGAAATTCATAATGACCATATCGGGTTCTGAAAGCAGTCTTAGGTATGTCTTCCTTCCGTACCCTCAACTGATGATGTCCCGACCTAAGGTCTATCTTGGAAAATATCGTAGCTCCTTGTAGTTGATCAAATAAATCGTCAATCCGAGGCAAAGGATACTTGTTCTTGATCGTCACTCGATTCAATTCTCTGTAGTCGATACACAGCCTGAGCGTCCCGTCCTTCTTCTTCACAAATAACACCGGTGCTCCCCAAGGCGATGTACTTGGACGTACAAAACCTAGGTTCTCGAGCTCTTGAACTTGTCCCTTCAATTCTAGTAGTTCTGTGGGGGCCATTCTGTAGGGAACCTTGGTAATCGGTACGGTACCCGGTATAAGCTCAATACAGAACTCTATACTTCTCTCGGGCGGTAATCCAGAAATGTCTTGAAATACTTCTTCGAAGTCCTTGACTACAGGTATAGATGATGCTGTCACCTCTGTACTGACGACTTCGATGTTGGCTAAACATCTTGTGAGGAACATATCTCCCGAAGGGTTACATTGAAAATCAAAGGGTTGATTCTCATTGTCGGAGAATGTAATTCTCTTCCTCGCACAATCCAACTTCACTTGATTCTGAGACAGCCAATCCATTCCTAGGATTATGTCAAACTCCTTCATCGATAGGACGATCAACCTTGCAGGGATTTCTTGGTCACCTAATCTTAAGGGACAATCCTTGCACACATGTCCTAAACTGACCGCAGCTCCTATTGGTGATGTAGCCTTCAAAACTTTCTCTAAGCGATGAGGTAAGATACCCAATCTCCGAATTGTATTAACAGATATGAATGATAGAGCAGCACCCGTATCAAATAATACTCTAACATGGGAGTTAAATAGAGTCAATGTACCTTCCACTGCTTGCTGATCAGGTTGAGCTTCTCCATGATCTCCTTCTTCATATTCAGCTCCATCATATCCCGCGGCATCAGGAATAACAGCATTCAAGCGGGTCTGACTCTGTTGTCCATAAGTTGCTTGCTTAGGGGCAGTGCAGAACCTGCTGATGTGACCTGGTTCACCACAGTTGAAGCAGACTATTCCTGGCTGAGTAGCACGCCTTGGTGCCCTGCAGTCCCGAGCCACATGTCCAGGGTTGCCACAGTTGAAGCACTTTACACCACTACTTCCTTCTCCTACTCGGGGTTGAGTCGGATGGGTAATAGCTTGTGCCTTCTTGCTCCCATCAAAGTTCCTCTTCTGCCCTTGGGTACGATTCATTGGTGGTCTATTCCCAAAATTACCCCTCTGAGGCGGTCGGAATTCGAATTGTTTACGGTATACTCGAGCATCCTCTTCCAGGTCGGTAGCCAGGCCGACTAGTCCTTCAAACGATTTGTCTAGGTGGCCGAGAGTCAGGCGACGAATCTGCGGTGCCAACCCTTGGTTATACTTCCGGATCTTCTTCTCCTCAGTATCAACCATGTGCGGGGCAAACCGTGACAGCCTCTCAAACTGTGTGGTATACTCTTGCACCGTCTTGGTTCCTTGCGTCAGATCCATGAATTCCTTCTCTCTTCTGTGCCTCTCCGTAGCCGGGAAGTACTTCTCCAGAAATCTTCCTTTGAACGCTGTCCACGTCATCCCCATCGCAGCTGTGTTTCCGATAGTGGCTATGACCGAGTCCCACCAATCTGCAGCGGCGTCGGTCAGTTGAAAAGTAGCCAATCTCCTCTTGTCCATCTCGTTGCATTGGACAGCTTCGAACATGCGATCCATCTGTCTTAACCATTGCTCCGCCTTCCAGGGATCCGTGGTACCCGCAAATTGCTCGGGTCTGAGCGCACGGAATCTTTCCAGCAGCTTATCTCCCGTCTGGCGGTCTCGTTGGTTTTCATTCGCATTACTAACCCTCTCGAGACGTCTAATAAAAGCTTCAAATATTCCCGTGGGGTCGGCAGCCTCGGGCGCTCCTTCAATCAGATTTCTGTTCCTCCTTGGTCTTCCAGCCATTTGATGCATGATAGGGGTAGTAGAATGAGAAACATGCATGCAACAGTACTATGACGAAAATTTTCAAAGTAGTATATATCACTATAACACATACTCGTATTATCACATAAGCATACAATAAAATATATATTGAGTACATATAACACGTATTCGAACTAGGGCTGTCTAATAGCAAAGAGGTTGTATTCTTATCCTCTAGACTCTGGTTGTGGGCCATACTGACTTTTCCAAGATTTGACTTAGGAAGTTCGTCAGTGCCTAAGCTATTAATGAGGGCTATGGTGTGCTTTAACTCCTTAGAAACTCGGCTACTATATGTCTGTAGGGGCATCATAAGTTATGGTTATCTCGGCTAATCCTAAATGGATATGTCTGAAGGTATATGGAAATTGTTATCATTCTTGTCGATGTGACAAGACAAACGGGTAATCATTTCTATGATAAAACCAACTTAGAATTTTAGTTTCTGAACTAAGGGTAATCCGTACTAAACTAACACTAGAACTTGGTTGTATAGCTTAGTAAAACTTAAGGGTAACCTATGTCACTAATCTATGGCGTGAATAACTGAGCCTGGTCAATCTAGAAAACCTATGGCTCTGATACCACCAAATCCTGTCACGCCCCGACGTAGCATAATTATGGAAAGCGTTTAATTTCCTTTATGGACCCGTAGGTCGCGACAGTTTGAAGGATCGATTCCGTCCCAAAACGTCGAACATCATAAAACCATTAATCAGAGTAGGGCAACCTGGGCTTATAAAAATTTTCTAACTTATTACATCCTATAGTACGGGGTTTACTAAGGCACAGACCGCCTTGAAATAAAACAATAACTTAAAGTCTATTACAGTCATCCTTATTACAAACCAAATCATAACACATAAACATAAAGCATATAAGGGTAACATCTCTTCTCAGCAACAGATCTTAATTAGCATAGTCATACGGTTCTTCTTGATTATAACCTGCAAAGCCTAGACACGAATGTCCAGGACGCATCAACGCCGTCAGCTTCAAGAAGCTGGTGAGTATTAAAAACATAGCTTTGAATGTAAAAACATGCCCATTTACCTTTTTCCCATTTCCATTTAAATACCACAAGTTTATATTTATGATAAAGAGCTTGTTAGAAAAACAACCACAACAATAATTAAAAGATAAATTCACACATATGTGACCGTGTATGAGAACAATGCACCATCTCATCTAACCGACTCTTTTCTCTCGACAAAACCCAACAACCCTCTATCCTACTCCTGGTATCTTTGAAATACTAAGATAGCCACACTTTAGCAACGGGGCGCCAGGGAGTGTCCAGTTTGCCTCACACTTTGGTCCGGGGTACCAGGGAGTGTCCAATGCCTCACACTTTGAATACCCTAACCGCCATGCAAATACCGGGGCAACCCCCACACAGGTATCCAGACTCGAGTCATTCAGGGAGTGTCTATAGGCCACACTTTAGCACTTCCATGGGTGCCAGTGAGTGTCCAAGTTCGGCTTCACACACTTTAACGCTTCCATGGGCGTCAGGGAGTGTCCATTTTTGCCACCTTCGCATTTCAAAGACACCCTCATCCTCTTTTTCAACTCCAACCACAATCACATCCACAACCACAACCATAACCACAGCCACAATTACAACCACAACCACAACCACAACCACAACTCAAACTCATACTCTTTCCACACAATCATTACTCTTTTCCACACTATCATTACTCTTTTACACACTACCAACACTCACCATGCATGTACAACTGACTCCACATGAATGTCATCAAACTTTAAACATAAAGGAATTCACAGAATTAAAGAAATAATACGCGTACGGGGATTGAAAATTCGTAATTCATTGCCTTAATCATTTTAAACATAACTAATAGCATTCTAAAAACTGCTACTGAAATCCTCGTTTTCTGTCCAAACGGTGCAGAATCTGAGAAAATTGCATTAGACCAAAAGTGTGCAGAATCGAGTTTTTCTTGGGACAACGCGGACAGAACCTTAAATTTCATTCGTTTTCCTAACAAAAATCTGAAAACAAAATTCTGCTACTGTTAAAATTAAAAGAGAAAATATTAGATTGAATTTCTAATATACTTTTTCTGCTACTGTAATCCTCATTTTCTGCCCAAACGGTGCAAAATCTGAGAAAATTGCATTAGACGAAAAGTGTGCAGAATCAAGTTTTACTTGGGACAACGCGGGCAGAACCTTAAATTTCATTCGTTTTCCTAACAAAAATCTGAAAACAAAATTCTGCTACTGTTAAAATTAACTACCTAAATCAGTAAATAAGGAATGAGTTACATTTGGAGTGAGTTAATAATACTCACCGTGATATAGATTGAAGAAATTGTTGAGACAGAAATATAATTACGAAATTCCCGAATTCCAAGCTTTGGCTATGGAGGATTGAGCTCTTCTCTCTCTCTACGAAATTGAAGAACTCTCTGCACTCTCTAAACTCTCTGTGAATTCTGAAATGTGTTGTGATGGAAGTGCAGAATGTGTAGTGTGGTTGGGTGTATATATAATCAAATACCCACTAAGAAAACATTGGCCTAACCCTCCACCCAATCTCCATTAACCTCCATATAATACCATGAATGTGCAGATATGATGTGTATACACTCCCCTTTATTCTCCACTACTGAAAGTAAGAGGTAGGTGGAGATGAGGTGGGTCAATGTGTGTTTGGGTAATCTAGCTTATGGCATAAGGACAACACACATACTACAACATTTGCCAAACTAGACCTAAGGGAAAAGCATCAGCATTCATAATTGAGTATAAATAAATTTGTTCAATCATTTACTTCCAAAATTCTGTGGAAGTTTAACACTGCGCGGACAGCTTTAAACCTACACTGGTATTTTCGTGACACGGTGTTTATCACAAAAATACAGAGAATTCATTTTAACGTTAGAAATAGTTTTCTGATTTTATAAAAATACAGTTTGAGTTTAAAAGAAATAATTCCACCGTTTTGAAATACAGTTTTGAATTTTAACACAGGTATTGCAAGTTTTTATGAAAATTGCATTTTGACCCCAAAAGTAATTTCAATTAGTCAAGAATTAAACTTTTCACATAAGAATCGAAATTAACATATAAACAGACAATATATATTAAATTTTAAATATGATAATGCAAATGATAATGAAAATAAATTTTAATTATGATCATGCAGGAAAATGCAGGTTATTACAATATGGGGAATTCTTAACCAATGTGGGGGATTCTTAACAAACTGTGGGGGATTTTTGACAAACTATGGGGGATTCTTAACCAATGTGGGAGATTCACAACAATTTGTGGAGAATTCTTATGCAATACGGGGGGATTGTTTACCAATGTAGGGGATTCTTGACAAACTGTAGGGGATTCATAACCAATGTGGGGGATTCATAACAATTTGTGTGGGATTCTTAACCAACTATGGGGGATTCTTAACCAAAATAGAGGATTCATAACAATTTGTGGGGGATTCTCATGCAATACCGGGGATTCTTAACCAAATATGGGAGATCCTTAATGATTTGTGGAGGATTATTATGCGATATCGTGGATTGTTAACAAATTGTGGGGAATTCATAACCAATGTATGGGATTCTTTACCAAATGTGAGGGATTCATAAAAATTTATGGGGGATTATTAACAAATTGTGAGAGATTCATAACAATTTGTGGAGAATCATATGTAATATTGGGGATTCTCAACCAATATGGAGGATTGTTTAGAATCCATGATACTTAACCAATGTAGGGGATTTTTAACAAACTATGGGGGATTCTTTACCAATGTGGGGAATTCATAAGAATTTGTGAGACTTTAACAAACTATGGGGGATTCTTAACCAATGTGGGGGTTTCACAACAATTTGTGGAGGATTCTAATTGTCACGCCCCGACGTAGCATAATTCAGAAAAGCATTTAATTTTCTTTATGGACTCGTAGGTCGTGATAAGTGAGTATGACCAATTGTCCCTGCAACAAATAACTTAACAACATTTCTAAAGCAAAGGATACTAACAAAACATAAGCTCCAAAATTAAAACTTACTAACTATTACATCAGTCATAAACTTGGGCACAAAACTCCTTATTTAAATGTCTAAAACTAATTTATTACAACCCAAAATAAAAAGACATAGGAAATATAAAGCAGCCTCCTGGAAAGTCCCCTGCCTCTAACTAGCATAGTCGAAATACCCTGGCTACTCCTGACCCTGAAAATCTGGACATTCAGTCCAGGACGCATCAACGCCGTCAGCTTATGAAAGCTGGTGAGCAAAATAAACAAGTGCTCGCAATGTATATATAAGCATATAAACAACGGTGCAATTTAACTTTAAAAGTAATAGATTCAAGGTTCCAATTCCAACATAAGTCACGGGGGAATAAAGTAAGCAATAAATATGCAACTGTGCATGAACAATGTAACATCTCATCTTTCTAACTTTTTTCTCTCAACAAGGCTCGACTCAACCAAACCATTACCTCAGATACCAGGAATAATATCCGATCGATATCCAAAACAGCACACCATACCATTGCTTCAGATACCAGGAATAATATCCGATCGATATCTAAGCCGCACTCAATACCATCGTTTTGGATACCAGGAATAATATCCGATCGATATCCGAAACGAGCGCCTTAGATACCAGGAATAATATCCGATCGATATCTAAGCCGTACTCAATACCATCGCTTCGAATACCAGGAATAATATCCGATCGATATTCGAAACGAGCGCCTTAGATACCAGGAATAATATCCGATCGATATCTAAGCCGTACTCAATACCATCGCTTCGGATACCAGGAATAATATCCGATCGATATCCGAAACTAGCGCCTTGGATACCAGGAATAATATCCGATCGATATCTAAGTCGTACTCAATACCATCGCTTCGGATACCAGGAATAATTTCCGATCGATATCCAAAACGAGCACCTTAGATACCAGGAATAATATCCGATCTATATCTAAGCCGTACACAACACTGTCGCCTCCAATACTAGGAATAATATCCGATCGATATTGAGGTCGCACACCAGACCGTCACGCTATACTTTTTTCACGTTTTCTCACACACATGCATGTTGACACAACCTCGACCCTAATATGTATGTCAATGTTCACAGTTTGTAGCAACAATTATTAATCTCAAAGCTGAATATTCGTTCAACATAGATCTCGGCCTTAATTGTTCTTACAAGTCCAATTTCTAACAGTGAGCCTTTAAAATAATATATTTGTCAAACAGTTCTTTAAAAACTTTCAAAACCTTTTTCAAACAATCCCTTATAAAGAAACACAAAAACTGCTCAAAATGCCCTGGGTCGCGCGAGCGAGTCGCGCGCGCGAAGGGTGATGGGTGGTCACACGAGCGGTTCGCGCGTGCGAAGGGGGAGAACGGGTCGCGCGAGCGAATGGGGGGACGGGTCGCGCGAGCGGGTCACGCGCGCGAGTTGTCATAGTTTCATCATCTTCTTCGTTTTCCCCTGTTTTTGGTTTTAAATTGAAATTATACCCATTTCTGTTTTCTGTTTCAATTATGTCATGCCATATATGGATCTCTTCGGCTTTCCACGTAGATTACGAATATGCAATCAATTTAAACAAATACGGATTATATCTCAAGATATACGCGATTAAAGTAAGGGTGTCAAAACTTTAAATCAACTGTATGTCGCGATACGGATGAATTACTCCGTAGGATTCGAACCGTAGCTTATTGGGACTAAGATCTTCCATTCCCAATTCACGGATTTCATTTTGGTTAACTTTTGTTAAACTCCATTCTTCAAAGCTTTAATGGTGTTCTATATATATACACTTATACACATATATGTACGTTGAGAGTGAGTTTATAATACTCACCGAGGTTAATAGTACAAAGAAATTGAGATCGAGAATTCTGCCGTAATATTCCGCCTTTGAGAATTTTCTTCCCGTCTCTAGAATTGATATAACAATATATATCTATGTATATGGCTATGAGTATGTATATATGTAATCTAAGTATGTGTGTGTTGTTCTTTAAGAGAGTGATCAAGAGAGTGATTGAGAGAATTAGGAGAGTTTAGAGATGAGAGACTGTGAGAGAGAGAGACAAACCAACGTATATATAAACTGATAAATTTTGGGCTCCAAGCAATGGGCAGATTTCGCCCGGTGTGGTTGAGCTCACGTGCTCCCACACTCCAAATGCGGTATAAGGCGCAGATTGAAATTAAAACTGGTATTTTACGGTTAAAATGAAATACAGGAAAATAATATTAGCGAATGAATAAATTCCGAGTTGTACAAAAATATAGATATCAATTTTGAAACCATAGAAAATATTTTCTATATTTTCAAATATTACGGTTTGACACCCGAATAAATATTACAAAGAGAAATTAAATCAAATACTCATGGAAATGAAATGTAGTATTTATTTATTAATGAAAATAAAATACAGGGTGTTACACTCTACCCACCTGAATAGAGATTTCGCCCCAAAATCTGAGCTCACTAATCCTAAAACAACTCGGGGTATCCAGTCCTCATGTTTGACTCTAACTCCCACGATGCTTCTTCCTCATCATGATGCCTCCACTGAACCTTAACTAAAGGAACGTCTCTTCTTCTCAGCCTCTTAATACTCTGGTCAAGAATCCTCACAGGTCTATCCTTGTAGACAGCATTCTGACTCGTCTCTATATCGTCAAAATTAACCACGTGTGAAGGATCCCTTATGTATTTCCTTAACATACTGACATGGAACACGTTATGAACACCAGACATCTTTGGTGGCAACGCGAGTCGATAAGCCACTTTTCCAACACGCTCCAATATTTCAAATGGTCCGATAAAACGAGGTGCCAACTTTCCTCTTTTCTGACCAAAACGTACTACTCCCCGAACAGGTGAAACCTTAAAGAGTACATGATCACCGATACTGAACTCCAAGTCCTTTCGTCGCCGATCCGCATAACTCTTGTGTGTACTCTGTGCAGTTTTCATTCTTTCCCTAACCAGTGAAATCTTCTCATTGGTATCTCTCACCAAATCTGGTCCCAAAAGTTCTGTATCTCCCACTTCAGCCCAACACAACGAAGATCGACATGGCCATCCGTGCAAGGCTTCGAATGGTGCCATCCCAATACTCGAGTGATAACTGTTGTTATACGCAAATTCGACCAACGGTAAGTGCGTCTCCCAAGACTCTTCAAAGTCAATTACACAAGCTCTGAGCATATCTTCCATAATCTGATTAACACGCTCGGTCTGTCCATCGGTCTGAGGATGGAAAGCAGTACTCATCTTGAGCAAAGTTCCCATAGCCTTCTGCAGACTTTCCCAAAATCTCGAGGTAAAATGTGCATCGCAGTCTGATACAATCGACACAGGCATACCGTACAGTTGCACCACTTGCTGTAGGTACATTCGACTCATCCTTTCTACTGGGTAAGTCATATTGTACGCGATGAAGTGTGCGGACTTCGTCAAACGATCCATAATTACCCAAATCGCGTCATGATTCTGTTGTGATCGGGGTAATCCAACCACGAAATCTATAGTTATGTGTTCCCACTTCCATCCTGGAACAGGTAAGGGTTGCAACAATCCTGAGGGTCTCTGATGTTCGGCCTTCACTTGTTGACAAGTCAAACATTTAGACACAAACTCGGCTACTTCTCGTTTCATCGATCCCTTCCCACCAGAAGTTTCTCTTCAAATCTTTATACATCTTTGTTCCTCCTGGGTGTATTGTCAGTCTCGATTTATGTGCTTTTTTGAGAATATCTTTTCTTAAATCTCTGGGATCTAGCACCACAATCTATCTCGACATCAGTATCCTCCATCGGTCCCAACCTTCCATTCTGTAGGGTCCTTCTCTAACATCTTGGCGAACCATACTTGAAACTTCTCATCTTCATTTTGGGCCTCGATAATTCGACTCACAAGTGTTGGTGGTACTACGAGGCATCCAAAGTGATGTCCGTCACTTCCCTCAGAAATCTGCATATCAAATTCTGCGATTGTCTCTAAAGTTTTCCATTCCCTTATCATCAATGAAGCAATCATTCCTCGAGGTTTCCGACTTAGGACGTCAGCGACTACATTAGCCTTACCAGGGTAGTACTCTAATGTAAAGTCATAGTACTTGATCAGTTCTATCCATCGATGTTGCCTCATGTTCAACTCCTTCTGAGTAAACAAATACTCAAGGCTCTTGTGGTCCGAGAACAAATCAAACTTCTCCCCATAGAGGTAGTATCTCCAGATCTTGAGCGCAAACACAACGGCTGCCAGCTCCAAATCATGAGTTGGATAATTTAATTCATTCGGCTTCAACTGTCGTGAACCATATGCGATAACCTTTCTGTCTTACATAAGGACACATCCTAGCCCTTGGTAAGAGGCGTCACTAAAAATAGTGAACTTCTCACCATCCTTTGGTATCGCAAGCACTGGCGCTATTGTCAAGCTCTCTTTCAATTCCAGAAAAGCGCATTTATGCTTATCAGTCCATACACACTTCAAATCTTTCTTAGTCAAACCAGTTAATGGGGCTGCTATCTTTGAGAAACCTTCTATAAATCTCCGATAGTAACCAGCTAGTCCCAGGAAACTTCTGACTTTTGTAGCATTGGTCAGCCGAGTCCAATTCGCCACTACATCGGTCTTTGATGAGTCAACCGCGATTCCTTGTTGAGAGATCACATGCCTGAGGAACTTAACTTCCTGAAGCCATAATTCACACTTGCTGAATTTAGCATATAGGCGGTGATCTTTGAGAGTCTGCAACGCGATCCATAGATGTTGCCCATGCTCTTCCTCTGACTTGGAATAGATCAAAATATCATCAATAAAGACAATAACGAATTGATCCAAATAGGGCTTGAATACTCTGTTCATTAAGTCCATAAATACAGCCGGGGCATTCGTCATCCCAAACGGCATCACTAAGAACTCATAGTGTATGTATCTCGTCCTGAAAGCAGTTTTAGGTATGTCTTCCTTTCGCACCCTCAACTGGTGATACCCTGACCATAGATCAATCTTAGAAAAGGTCGTGGCTCCTTGCAACTGATCAAACAGATCATCTATCCGAGGTAAAGGATACTTATTCTTGATAGTAACCTTATTCAGTTCTTGGTAGTCAATACACAACCGCATTGTCCCATCCTTCTTCTTCACGAATAATACTGGTGCTCCCCAGGGTGAAGTACTTGGACGAACAAAACCCAACTTCACAAGTTCTTGAACTTGTTCCTTCAGCTCCAGTAGCACTGTAGGGGCCATCCTGTAGGGAACCTTGGTTATAGGACGAGTGCCTGGCACCAATTCTACACAGAATTCTACGTCCCTTTCTGGCGGTAATCCTGAAATATCTCGGAATACTTCCTCAAATTCCTTAATCACCGGGATTGATGACACTGTCACCTCTGCACTGACAACCTCAATGTTTGCTAGGCATCTGGTGAGGAACATATCACCTGAAGGGTTGCATTGGAAATCAAAGAATCGATTCCCATTGTCCGCAAATGTGATCCTCTTCCTTGCACAATCCAACTTCGCATCATTCTTCTCGAGCCAATCCATTCACAGGATTATATCGAACTCCTTCATCGACAGAACCACCAATCTTGCCGAAAGTTCACAGTCTCCTTATTTGTTAAGGATCTCCCCCATTTTACAGTTTGTTAAGGATCCCCCATAGTTTGTTAAGAATTCCCTATATCCCATAAGAATTCCCCACAGTTTTGTATGAATCTTCCACATAGCATAAAAATGTGAGGGATCCTTAACAAACTGTGGGAATTCATAACAATTTGTGGGTAATTGTTAACCAAATGTGGGAGATCCTTAATAATTTGAGGGGGAATATTATGCTATATCGTGGATTGTTAACAAATTATGGAGGATTCATAAATAATGTGTGGGATTCATTACCAATGTAGGGGAATCATAACAATTTGTGGGGGATTCATAACAAACTATGGGGGATGCTTAACAATTTGTGAATGAATCTTATGTAATATGGGGGATTCTTAATCAATGCGGAGGATTGTCAAGAATCCGTAATTCTTAAATAATGTGGCCAATTTTTAACAAATTGTGGGGAATTCTTTACCAATGTGGAGGATTCATAACAATTTATGGGGGATTCTTAACCAATGTAGGGGATTCATAACAATTTATGGAGGATTCTCATGCAATACGGGGAATTTTTAACCAATGTGCAGGATTCTTAACAAACTGTGGGGGATTCTTGACAAACTATAGGGGATTCTTAACGAATGTGAGGGGATTCATAACAATTAGTGGAGGATTCTTATGCAGTACAGGGGTTTCTTAATCAATGTGGAGGATTCTAAATAATTTGTTAAGAATCCATCACATTTGTCTAAAATCCTGTACAATAGTTGTCATCTCCCATACTACACATTTGTTCATTATTCTCCATTTTCGTTAATGTCCCCACATTTGTTAAGAATTTCCTACAGTTTGTTATGGATCCCCCTCCCCACAGTTTTTTAAGGATTCCCCACAGTTTGTTAAGTATTGCCCATATCCCATAAAATTCCTTCACAGTTTGTTATGAATCTTCCACATCGCATTATAGCATATTAATGTGAGGGATCCTCAACAAACTATGGGGGATTTATATCACTTTGTGGGGAATTCTTAACCAACTATGGGAGTTCCTTAATAATTTGTGGGGGATTCTTATGCGATATAGTGGATTGTTAACAAATTGTGGGAGATTCATAACCAATATGTGGAATCATAACAATTTGTGGGAGATTCTTAACGAACTGAGGGGGATTCATAACAATTTCTATGGGATTCTTAGCAAACTATGCAGGATTCATAACAATATGTGGAGGAATCTTGTGCAATATAGGGGATTCTTTACCAATGTGGAAGATTGTTAAGAATCTATAATTCTTAACTAATGTGGGGTATTTTTAACAAACTGTAGTGAATTCTTTACCAATTAGGGAGATTCAAAACAATTTGAGATTCTTAACAAACTGTAGGGGATTCTTAACCAATGTGTGGGATTCATAACAATTTGTGGAGGATTCTCATGCAATACGGGGGATTCGTAACCAATGTCGAGGATTATTAACAATTTGTTAATAATTCATAACATTTGTCTAAAATCCCATACAATCGTTGCCATCTTCCATTTTGCACATTTGTTCATTACTCCCCATATTTGCTGATGATCCCCCACATTGGTTAAGAATCCCTTACTGTTTGTTACGGATCCCCCCCCCCCCCCCCCTCAGTTTGTTAAGAATCTCTCATATCCCATAAGAATCCATCACAGTTTCGTATGAATCTTCCATATGGAATAAGAATATGAGGGATCCATAACAAACTGTGGGGGATTTATTAAAATTTGTGGGGAATTCATAACCAATTGTGGGAGATTCTTAACAATTTGTGGGGAAATATTATGCGATATCATGGACTGTTAACAAATTGTAAGGGATTCATAACCAATGTTTAAGACTCTTTACCAATTTGGGGTATTCATTACAATTTGTGGACGATTATCACACAATACAGGAGATTCTTAACCAATGTGGGGATTCTTAACTAACTGTGGGGGATTCTTTTCTAATGTAGGGGATTAATAACAAATTATTGGGGATTCTTAACCAATGTGAGGGTATTCATAACAATTTGTGGAGGATTCTTATGCAATACGGGGGATTCTTAACCAATGTGGAGGATTCTTAACAATTTATTAAGAATCCATCAGATTTGTCCAAAATCCCTTACAATAATTGTCATATCTCATATTGCACATTTATTCCTTATTCCCCATATTTGTTAATAATCTTCACATTGGTTAAGAATTCCCCACATTGGTTAAGAATCTCCCACAGTTTGTTAAGAATCCCTCATATTCCATAAGAATCCCCCACAGTTTCTTTTAAATCTTCCATATAGCATTATAGCATAAGAATGTGAGGGATCCTTAACAAATTGTGGGGGATTCATAACAATTTGTGGGGAATTCTTAACCAACTATAAAAGATCCTTAACACTTTATGGGGGATTCAAATTCGATATCGTGGATTATTAACAAATTGTAGGGGATTCATAACCAATGTATAGGGTTCTTTACTAATGTGGGGGATTCATAACAATTTATGGGGGATTCTTAACATACTGTGGAGATTTTTAACTGTGGGGGATTCATAATAATTTTTGGAGGAATCTTATGCAATATGGGGGATTCTTAACCAATGTGGAGGATTGTTAATAATCCAAAATTCTTAACTAATGTGGGGGATTTTTAACAAACTGTGGGGTATTCTTTACCAATGTGGGGGATTCATAACAATTTGTGAGGGATTCTTAACAAACAGTAGAGGATTCTTAACCAATGTGGAGGATTCATAACAATTTGTGGAGGATTCTCATGCAGCATGGGGGATTCTTAACAAACTATGGGGGGATTTTTAACCAATGTGGGGGATTCATAATAATTTTTGGAGGATTCTCATGCAACACGAGGGATTCTAAACCAATGTGGGGGATTCATAATAATTTGTGGAGGATTCTCATGCAATACGTGGGATTCTTAACCAATGTGGGGGATTCTAAAAAAATTGTTAAGAATCCATCTTATTTGTCTAAAATCTTGTACAATTGTTGTCATCTCCCATATTTCACATATTTTCATTATTCTTCATATTTGATAATAATCCCTCACATTGGTTAAGAATCCCCTATAATTTGTTAAGAATCTCGCCCCCCCCCCCCCCCCCTCCCCCCCTACAGTTTGTTAAAGATCCCCCACAGTTTGTTAAGAATCCCCTATATCCCATAAGAATTCCCGACAGTTTCGTATTAATCTTCCATATAGCATAAAAATGTGAGGGATCCTTAACAAACTATGGGGATTTATAACAATTTGTGGGTAATTCTTAACCAAATGTGGGAGATCCTTAACAATTTGTGGGGGATTATTATGCTATATCGTGGATTGTTAACAAAATGTGGGGAATTCATAAACAATGTGTGGGATTCTTTACCAATGTGGGGGATTCATGACAATTTATGGGGGATTATTAACACACTGTGGGGCATTCGGAATAATTTGTGGATGAATCTTATACAATACGGGGGATTCTTAACCAATGTGGAGGATTGTTAAGAATCCATAATTCTTAACCAATATGGGGGATTTTTAACAAACTGTGGGGGATTCTTTACCAATGTGGGGATTCATAACAGTTTGTAGGGGATTATTAACAAACTGTGAGGGATTCTTAACCATTGTGGGGGATTCATAATAACTTATGGAGGATTCATATACAATACGGGGAATTCTTAACCAATGTGGTGGATTCTTAACAAACAGTGGGGGATTCTTTACAGCGGATTCATAACAAACTGTAAAGGATTCTTAACCAAAGTGTGAGGATTCATAACAATTTGTGGAGGATTCTTATGCAGTACAGGGGATTCTTAACCAATGTGGAGGATTCTTAACAATTTGATAAGAATCCATCACATTTGTCTAAAATCCCGTACAATAGTTGTCATCTCCTATATTGCACATTTGTTCATTATTCTCCATATTTGTTAATAATCCCCCACATTTATTAAGAATCCCCTACAGTTTGTTCAGGATCCCCCTCCCCCCATAGTTTTGTAAGGATCCTCCATAGTTTGTTAAGTATCCCTCGTATCCCATATGAGTCCCCCACAATTTGTTATGAATCTTCCATATAGCATTGTAGCATACAAATGTGAGAGATCCTTAACAAATTGTGGGGGATTCATAACAATTTGTGGGGAATTCTTAACTAACTATGGGAGATCCTTAATAATTTGTAGGGGATTCTTATGCGATATCGTAGATTGTTAACAAATTGTGGGGGATTCATAAAAATTTATGAGGGATTCTTCACAAACTATGGGTGATTCTTAACAATTTGTGGAGGAATCTTATGCAATATGGGGGATTCTTAACCATTGTGGAAGATTGTTAAGAATCCATAATTCTTAACCAATTGTGGGGAATTTTTAGCACACTGTGGGGGATTCTTCACCAATTTTGGGGATTCATAACAATTTGGAATTCTTAACAAACTGTAGGAGATTCTTAACCAATATGGGGAATTCATAACAATTTGTGGAGGATTCTCATGCAATACAGGGGATTCTTAACAAATGTTGAGGATTCTTAACAATTTGTTAATAATCTATCACATTTGTCTAAAATCCCGTACGATATTTGTCATCTCCCATATTGCACATTTATTCACTATTCCCCATATTTGTTAATAATCCCCCACATTGGTTAAGAATCCCTTACATTTTGTTAAAGATCCCCCCCCCCCCCCCCCCCCTCCCAAGTTTGTTAAGGATCCCCTATAGTTTGTAAAGAATCCCCCATATCGCTTAAGAATCCCCCACAGTTTCGTATGATTCTTCCATATAGCATTATAGCATAAGAATGTGAGGGATCCTTAACAAACTATGGGGGATTCATAACAATTTGTGAGGAATTCCTAACCAACTGTGGGAGATCCTCAACAATTTATGGGGATTCTTATCCGATATCGTGGATTGTTAACAAATTATGGGGGATTCACAACCAATACTTAGGGTTCTTTACCAATATGGGGGATTCATAACAATTTATAAGGGATTCTTAACAAACTGTGAAGGATTCTTAACTGTGGAAGAATTCATAACAAATTGTGGAGGAATCTTATGAAATATGGGGAATTTTTCACCAATGTGGGGGATTTTTAACAAACTGTGGGAGATTCTCTACCAATGTGGGGGACTCATAATAATTTGTGGGTGATTCTTAACAAACTGTGGGGGATTCTTAACTAATGTAGGAGATTCATAACAATTTGTGGACAATTCTCTTGCAATACGGGAGATTCTTAACCAATGTGGGGAATTCTTAACCAATGTAGGGGATTCATAACAATTTGTGGAGGATTTTCATGCAATACGGGGGATTCATAAACAATGTGGAGAATTCTTAACAATTTGTTAAGAATCCATCACATTTGTCTAAAATCCCGTACAATAGTTGTCATCTCCCATATTGCACATTTGTTAATTCTTCCCATATTTGTTAATAATCCCCCACATTTATTAAGAATCCCCTCAAGTTTGTTAAGGACCCCCCCCCCCCCCACATAGTTTGTTAAGAATCCCCCATATCCCATAAGAATTCCCCACAGTTTTGTATGAATCTTCCACATGGCATAAGAATGTAAGGGATACTTATCAAATTGTGCGGAATTCATAACCAAATGTGGAAGATCCTTACCAATTTGTGGGGGATTATTATGCAATATCATGAGTTTTTACCAAATTGTGGGGGATTCATAATTAATGTGTGGGATTCTTTACCACTGTGGGGGAATCAAAACAATTTGTGGGGGATTCAAAACAATTTGTGGATGAATTTTATGTAAAATGGACGATTTTAAACCAATGTGGAGGATTGTTAAGAATCCATAAGTCTTAATCAATGTGGGGGATTTTTAACAAACTGCGGGGATTCATTACCAAAGTGGGAGATTCATAACAATTTGTGGGGGATTATTAACAAACTGTGACAGATTCATAATAATTTGTGGAGGAATCATTTGCAATATTGGGGATTTATAACCAATATGGAGGATTGTTTAGAATCCATAATTCTTAACCAATGAGGGGGATTTTTAACAAACTTTGGGGGAATCTTTACCAGTGTGGAGGATTCACAATAATTTATGGGGGATTCTTAACAAACTATGGGGGATTACTAACCAATGTGAGGGATTCATAATAATTTGTAGAGGATACTCATGCAATACGGGGAATTCTTAACCAATGTGGGGGATTCTTAACAAACTGTGGGGGTTCTTGACAAACTATGGGGGATTCTTAACCAATGTGGGGGATTCACAACAATTTGTGGAGGATTCCTATGCATTACGGGGGATTTTTTACCATTGTAGGGGATTCTTGACAAACTGTAGGGGATTCTTAACCAATGTGGGGGATTCATAACAATTTGTGGGTGATTCTTAACCAACTGTGGGGGATTCTTAACAAATGTGGAAGATTCATAACAGTTTGTGGAGGATTCTCATGCAATACCGGGGATTCTTAACCAAATGTGGAAGATCCTTAACAATTTGGAGGATTATTATGTGATATCGAGGATTGTTAACAAGTTGTGGGGGGATTCATAACCAATGTATGGGATTCTTTACCAAATGTGAGGGATTCATGACAATTTGTGGGGGATTATTAACAAATTATGAGAGATTCATAACAATTTGTGGAGGAATCATATGCAATATTGGAGATTCTTAACCAATGTGGGGGATTTTTAACAAACTATGGGGGATTCTTTACCAATGTGGGGAATTCATAAGAATTTTTGGAATTTTAACAAACTGTGGGGGATTCTTAACCAATGTGGGGGTTTCATAACAATTTGTGGAGGATTCTAATGCAATATGATAGATTCTTAACCAATGTGGAGGATTCTTAATAAACTGTGGGAAATACTTTACCAATGTAGGGATTCTTAACAAATTGTTGGGGATTCTTTACCAATGTGGGGTTATTCATAACAATTTGTGTAGGAATCTTATGCAATACGGGGGGATTCTTAACCATGTGGAGGATTCTTAACAATTTGTTAAGAGTCCATCACATTTGTCTAAAATCTCCTACAATAGTTGTCATCTCTCATATTGCATATTTGTTCATTATTCCCCCCCCCCCCCCTTTTTTTTAATAATCTCCACATTGGTTAGGAATCCCCACAGTTTGTTAAGGATCCCCCCCCCCCCAGTTTGTTATGAATTCCTCATGTCCTATAAGAATCCCCCACAGTTTCTTAAGAATCTTTTATATAGCATTGTAGTATAAAAATGTGAGTGATTCTTAAAAAACTGTGGGGGATTAATAACAATTTGTGGGAAATTCTGAACAAACTGTGCGAGATCCTCGACAATTTGTGGGGGATTCTTATGCGATATTGTGGATTGTTAACAAATTATGGAGGATTCATAACCAATGCTTGGAGTTCTTTACCAATGTGGGGGATTCATAACAATTTATGGGGGATTCTTCAGAAACTATGAGGGATTCTTAACTGTGGGGCATTCATTACAATTTGTGGGGGATTTTTAACAAACTGTGAGAGATTCATAACAATTTGTGGAGGAATCATATGCAATATTGGGGATTCTTAACCAATGTGGGGGATTTTTAACAAACTATGGGGAATTCTTTGCCAATGTGGGGAATTCATAAGAATTTTTGGAATTTTAACAAACTGTGGGGGATTCTTAACCAATGTGGGGGTTTCATAACAATTTATGGAGAATTCTAATGCAATACGAGGGATTCTTAACCAATGTGGGGGATTCTTAATAAACTGTGGGAAATACTTTACCAATGTAGGGATTCTTAACAAATTGTTGGGGATTCTTTACCAATGTGGGGTTATTCATAACAATTTGTGTAGGAATCTTATGCAATACGGGGGATTCTTAACCAATGTGGAGGATTCTTAACAATTTGTTAAGAGTCCATCACATTTGTCTAAAATCCCCTACAATAGTTTTCATCTCTCATATTGCACATTTGTTCATTATTCCCCCTTTTTTTTTAATAATCTCCACATTGGTTAGGAATCCCCACAGTTTGTTAAGGATCCCCCCCCCCCCCCAGTTTGTTATGAATTCCTCATGTCCTATAAGAATCCCCCACAGTTTCTTAAGAATCTTCTATATAGCATTGTAGTATAAAAATGTAAGGGATTCTTAGAAAACTGTGGGGGATTAATAACAATTTGTGGGGAATTCTGAACAAACTGTGCGAGATCCTCGATAATTTGTGGGGGATTCTTATGCGATATTGTGGATTGTTAACAAATTATGGAGGATTCATAACCAATGCTTGGAGTTCTTTACCAATGTGGGGGATTCAAAACAATTTATGGGGGATTCTTAACAAACTATGAGGGATTCTTAACTGTGGGGCATTCATTACAAATTGTTGAATAATCTCATGCAATATGGGGGATTAATAACACTTTGTGGGGAATTCTTAACAAACTGAGGGGGATTCTTAACCAATGTGGGGAATTCATAACAATTTGTGAAGGATTCTCATGGAATACGGGGGATTCTTAACCAACGTGAGAAATTCTTAACAAACTGTGGAGGATTCTTAACCAATGAAGGGAATTCATATCAATCTGTGGAGGATTTTCATGCAATACGGTGGATTCATAAACAATGTGGAGGATTTTTAACAATTTGTTAAGAATATATCACATTTATCTAAAATTCCGTACAACAGTTGTCATCTCCCATATTGCACATTTGTTAATTCTTCCCCATATTTGTTAATAATCCCCCACATTTATTAAGAATCCCCTAAAGTTTGTTAAGGAACCCCCCCCCCCCCCCCCCCACCATTTGTTGAGAATCCCGCATAGTTTGTTAAGAATCCCCCATATCCCATAAGAATTCCCCACAGTTTTGTATAAATCTTCCACATGGCATAAGAATGATAGGGATCCTTATCAAATTGTGGGGAATTCATAACCAAATATGGAAGATCCTTAACAATTTGTGGGGGATTATTATGCAATATCGTGGATTTTTACCAAATTATGGGGGATTCATAACTAATGTGTGGGATTTTTACCACTGTGGGGGAATCATAACAATTTGTGGGGGATTCAAAACAATTTGTGGATGAATCTTATGTAAAATGGGGGATTTTAAACCAATATGGAGGACTGTTAAGAATCCATAAGTCTTAATCAATGTGGGGGATTTTTAACAAACTGCGGGGATTCATTACCAAAGTGGGGGATTCATAACAATTTGTGGGGGATTATTAACAAACTGTGAGAGATTTTATAATAATTTGTGGAGGAATCATTTGCAATATTGGGGATTCTTAGCCAATATGGAGGATTGTTTGGAATCCATAATTCTTAACCAATGAGGGGGATTTTTAACAAACTTTGGGGGAATCTTTACCAGTGTGGAGGATTCACAACAATTTGTGGGGGATTCTTAACAAACTATGGGGGATTACTAACCAATGTGTGGGATTCATAACAATTTGTAGAGGATACTCATGCAATACGGGGAATTGTTAACCAATGTGGGGGATTCTTAACAAACTGTGGGGGTTCTTGACAAACTATGGGGGATTCTTAACCAATGTGGGGGATTCACAACAATTTGTGGAGGATTTTTATGCAATACGGGGGATTCTTTACCAATGTATGGGATTCTTGACAAACTGTAGGGGATTCTTAACCAATGTGGGGGATTCATAACAATTTGTGGGTGATTCTTAACCAATTGTGGGGAATTCTTAACAAATGTGGGGGATTTATAACAATTTGTGGAGGATTTTCATGCAATACCGGGGATTCTTAACCAAATGTGGGAGATCCTTAACAATTTGTGGAGGATTATTATGCGATATCGTGGATTGTTAACAAATTATGGGGGGATTCATAACCAATGTATGGGATTCTTTACCAAATGTGAGGGATTCATAATAATTTGTGGGGGATTATTAACAAACTGTGAGAGATTCATAACAATTTATGGAGGAATCATATGCAATATTGGGGATTCTTAACCAATATGGAAGATTGTTTAGAATCCATGATGCTTAACCAATGTGGGGGATTTTTAACAAACTATAGGGGATTCTTACCAATGTGGGGAATTCATAAGAATTTGTGGGATTTTAACAAACTGTGGGGGATTCTTAACCAATCTGGGGGTTTCATAACAATTTGTGGAGGATTCGACTGCAATACGAGGGATTCTTAACCAATGTGGGGGATTCTTAATAAATTGTGGGAAATACTTTACCAATGTAGGCATTCTTAACAAATTGTTGGGGATTCTTTACCAATGTGGGGTTATTCATAACAATTTGTGTAGGAATCTTATGTAATACGGGGGATTCTTATCCAATGTGGAGGATTCTTAACAATTTGTTAAGAGTCCATCACATTTGTCTAAAATCCCCTACAATAGTTGTCATCTCTCATATTGCACATTTATTCATTATTCCCTCCCCCCCCCCCCCCCCCCCCTCCTTTTTTTTTTTTAATAATCTCCACATTGGTTAAGAATCCCCCACATATTGTTAAGGATCCCCCCCCCCCTAGTTTATTAAGAATTCCTCATATCCGATAAGAATTCCCCATAGTTTCTTATGAATCTTCTATATAGCATTGTAGTATAAAATTGTGAGGGATTCTTATAAAACTGTGGGGGGTTAATAACAATTTGTGGGGATTTCTGGACGAACTGTGCAAGATCCTCGACAATTTGTGGGGGATTCTTATGCGATATTGTGGATTGTTAACAAATTGTGGGGGATTCACAACCAATGCTTGGAGTTCTTTACCAATGTGGGGGATTCATAACAATTTATGGGGGATTCTTAACAAACTATGAGGGATTCTTAACTGTGGGGCATTCATTACAAATTGTGGAAGAATCTCATGCAATATGGGGGATTCCTAACCAATGTGGGGATTTTTAACAAACTGTAGGGATTTCTATACCTATATGGGGGATTAATAACAATTTGTGGGGGATTCTTAACAAACTGAGAGGGATTCTTAACCTATGTGGGGAATTCATAACAATTTGTGATGTATTCTCATGCAATACGGGTGATTCTTAACCAATGTGGGAAATTCTTATTAAACTGTGGAGGATTCTTAACCAATGAAGGGGATTCATATCAATTTGTGGAGGATTCTCATGCAATACGGTAGATTCATAAACAATGTGGAGGATTTTTAACAATTTGTTAAGAATCCATCACATTTATCTAAAATTCCGTACAACAGTTGTCATCTCCCATATTGCACATTTGTTAATTCTTCCCCATATTTGTTAATAATCCCCCACATTTATTAAGAATCTCCTAAAGTTTGTTAAGGAACTCCCCCCCCCCCCCACACAGTTTGTTAAGAATCCCCCATAGTTTGTTAAGAATCCCCCATATCCCATAAGAATTCCCCACAGTTTTGTATGAATCTTCCACATGGTATAAGAATGTGAGGGATCCTTATCAAATTGTGGGGAATTCATAACCAAATGTGGAAGATCCTTAACAATTTGTGGGGGATTATTATGCAATATCGTGGATTTTTACCAAATTGTGGGGGATTCATAACTATTGTGTGGGATTCTTTACCACTATGGGGGAATCATAACAATTTGTAGGGGATTCAAAACAATTTGTGGATGAATCTTATGTAAAATGGGGGATTTTAAACCAATGTGGAGGATTGTTAAGAATCCATAAGTCTTAATCAATGTGGGGGATTTTTAACAAACTGTGGGGATTCATTACCAAAGTGGGGGATTCATAACAATTTGTGGGGGATTATTAACAAACTGTGAGAGATTCATAATAATTTGTGGAGGAATCATTTGCAATATTGGGGATTCTTAACCAATATGGAGTATTGTTTAGAATCCATAATTCTTAACCAATGAGGGGATTTTTAACAAACTTTGGGGGAATCTTTACCAATGTGGAGGATTCACAACAATTTATGGGGGATTCTTAACAAGCTCTGGGGATTACTAACCAATGTGGGGGATTCATAACAATTTGTAGAGGATACTCATGCAATACGGGGAATTCTTAACCAATGTGGGGGATTCTTAACAAACTGTGGGGGTTCTTTATAAACTATAGGGGATTCTTAACCAATGTGGGGGATTCACAATAATTTGTGGAGGATTCTTATGCAATACGGGGGATTCTTTACCAATGTAGGGGATTCTTGACAAACTGTAGGGCATTCTTAACCAATGTGGGGGATTCATAACAATTTGTGGGTGATTCTTAACCAATTGTGGGGAATTCTTAACAAATGTGGGGGATTTATAACAATTTGTGGAGGATTTTCATGCAATACCGGGGATTCTTAACCAAATGTGGGAGATCCTTAACAATTTGTGGAGGATTATTATGCGATATCGTGGATTGTTAACAAATTATGGGGGGATTCATAACCAATGTATGGGATTCTTTACCAAATGTGAGGGATTCATAATAATTTGTGGGGGATTATTAACAAACTGTGAGAGATTCATAACAATTTATGGAGGAATCATATGCAATATTGGGGATTCTTAACCAATATGGAAGATTGTTTAGAATCCATGATGCTTAACCAATGTGGGGGATTTTTAACAAACTATAGGGGATTCTTACCAATGTGGGGAATTCATAAGAATTTGTGGGATTTTAACAAACTGTGGGGGATGTTTAACCAATGTGGAGGTTTCATAACAATTTGTGGAGGATTCTAATGCAATACAAGGGATTCTTAACCAATGTAGGGGATTCTTAATAAACTGTGGGAAATACTTTACCAATGTAGAGATTCTTAACAAATTGTTGGGGATTCTTTACCAATGTGGGGTTATTCATAACAATTTGTGTAGGAATCTTGTGCAATACGGGGGATTTTTAACGAATGTGGAGGATTCTTAACAATTTGTTAAGAGCCCATCACATTTGTCTAAAATCCCTACAATAGTTGTCATCTCTCATATTGCACATTTGTTCATTATTCCCCTTTTTTTTTAACAATCTCCACATTGGTTAAGAATCCCCCACAGTTTGTTAAGGATCTCCCTCCCCCCCCCCCCCCCCCCCCCCGCCCCAGTTTGTTGAGAATTCCTCATATCCGATAAGAATCCCCCACAGTTTCTTATGAATCTTCTATATAGCATTGTAGTATAAAAATGTGAGGGATTCTTAGAAAACTGTGGGGGATTAATAACAATTTGTAGGGAGTTCTGAACCAACTATGCGAGATCCTCGATAATTTGTGAGGGGATTCTTATGCGATATTGTGGATTGTTAACAAATTGTGGGGGATTCACAACCAATGCTTGGAGTTCTTTTCCAATGTAGGGGATTCATAACAATTTATGGGGGATTCTTAACAAACTATGAGGGATTCTTAACTGTGGGGAATTCATTACAAATTGTGGAAGAATCTCATGCAATATGGGGGATTCCTAACCAATGTGGGGATTTTTTAACAAACTGTGGGGATTTCTATACCTATATGGGGGATTAATAACAATTTGTGGGGGATTCTTAACAAACTGAAGGGGATTCTTAACCAATGTGGGGAATTCATAACAATTTGTGGAGGATTCTCATGCAACACGGGGGAATTCTTAACCAATGTGGGAAATTCTTAACAAACTGTGGAGGATTCTTAACCAATGTAGGAGATTCATATCAATTTGTGGAGGATTCTCATGCAATACGGTGGATTCATAAACAATGTGGAGGATTTTTAACAATTTGTTAAGAATCCATCACATTTATCTAAAATTCCGTACAACAGTTGTCATCTCCCATATTGCATATTTGTTCATTATTCCCATTTTTGTTAATAATCCCCTACATTGGTTAAATATCCCCTACAGTTTTTTAAGGATCCCTCCCCTCCCCCACAGTATGTTCAGGATCTCGCATAGTTTTTTAAGAATCCCTAAATCCTGTAAGAATTCCCCACAGTTGTGTATGATTCTTCACATAGCATAAGAATGTGAGGGTTCCTTAAAACTCTGTGCGGGATTCATAATAATTTGTGGGGAATTCTTAACCAAATGTGGGAGATTCTTAACAATTTGTGGGGGATTATTATGCAACATCGTGTATTGTTACCAAATTGTGGGGGATTCATAGCTAATGTGTGGGATTCATTACCAATGTGGGGGAATCATAATAATTTGTGGGGGATTCTTAACAAACTGTGGGGGATTCACAACAATTTGTGAATGAATCTTATGTAATATGGGGGATTCTTAACCAATGTGGAAGATTGTCAATGAAATAATGTGGCCGATTTTTAACAAACTGTGGGGAATTCTTTACCAATGTGTAGGATTCATAACAATTTGTGGGGGATTCTTAACAAACTGCATGTTGGGGATTCTTAACCAATGTGGGGGATTCATAACAATTTGTGGAGGATTCTCATGCAATACAGGGAATTCTTAACCAATGTGGAGGATTCTTAACAAACTGTAGTGGAATCTTTACCATTTGTTCAAGTTCAACTTTCGCTTGTTAATCCCATCTATTAAACCCATGAGTTGGACTTAAAACCAAACCATTTCTTCCACCATTTGATGGTCATTGAAGATTAAAGACATTGATGTTTGGAGATTTCATTGAAGTATGAATGAACTTCACAAAATCTTAAGACAATGAACCTAAACCATAGGGAGATGTCAGTACAGAGATGACAGCGTCGTCTATACCTGTAGTCAAAGACTTTGAAGAAGTATTTCAAGACGTTTCTGGTTTACAGCCCGAGAGAAGTATAGAGTTCTGTGTTGAGCTTTTACCAGGTACTGTTCCGATCACCAAGGTCCCTTACATAATGGCCCCCACCGAACTGTTGGACTTGAAGGAACAAGTTCGAGAACTCGAGAACCTAGGTTTTGTACATCCTAGTACATCGCCTTGGGGAGCATCGGTGTTATTTGTAAAGAAGAAAGACGGGACACTTCGATTGTGTATCGACTACAGAGAACTAAACCGAGTGACTATCAAGAACAAGTATCCTTTGCCTCGAATCGACGATTTGTTTGATCAGCTACAAGGGGCTATGAGATTTTCCAAGATAGACCTAAGGTCGGGATATCATCAGTTGAGGGTACGGAAGGAAGATATACCTAAGACTGCATTCAGAACCCGATATGGTCACTATGAATTTTTGGTAATGCCGTTTGGAATGACGAATGCCCCGGCAGTGTTCATGGATCTGATGAACAGAGTGTTCAAGCCTTATTTGGATCGGTTTGTCATTGTCTTCATTGATGATATTTTGATCTATTCTAAGTTAGCAGAAGAACACGAGCAACACCTATGGATTGCAATGCAGACACTCAAGGACCACCACTTGTATGCCAAGCTCAGTAAGTGTGAGTTCTGGTTACAAGAAGTGAAATTTTTGGGACACAAGGTGTCATCTCAAGGAATTTCTGTGGATTCGTCCAAGACAGATGCTGTGTCAAACTGGGTTAGACCGAGCAACCCTACAGAGGTTAGGAGTTTTCTGGGACTCGTAGGCTATTATAGAAGATTTGTTGAAGGGTTTTCTAAAATAGTTGCACCATTGACTGGGTTGACAAAGAAGAATTTGAAGTTTGACTGGACAGAGAAGCATGAATGCGCCTTTCTAGAGTTGAAAGAGAGACACACTACCGCACCGGTACTAGCTATACCCAAGCCTGATGAGAAGTTCACTATCTTTAGTGATGCGTCATATCAAGGACTAGGGTGTGTACTTATGTAAGATGGCAGAGTTATCGCCTATGGATCTAGACAGCTAAAATCGAATGAGTTAAACTACCCCATTCATGATTTAGAATTGGCGGCAGTGGTATTCGCACTCAAGATTTGGAGACATTATCTCTACGGTGAGAAGTTTGATTTGTTCTCCGATCACAAGAGTCTAAAATATTTGTTCACACAGAAAGAGTTGAACATGAGACAATGCAAATGGATGGAGCTGATCAAAGATTACGACTTCACGTTAGAATACCACCCTGGCAAAGCTAATGTGGTCGCTGATGCTTTGAGTCGGCAGACTCGTGAGACGATCACCTCCTTAATGGTTAGAGAATGGCGAGCATTGGAGACGTTTGCAGAGTTCGATGTACAGAGTGCTGAAGAAGGAGAAGGACAACTTTTCGGATGTCTTATCCTATAGCCTATTCTTATCAACTGCATTATTGGAGCTCAGAAAGAAGATGAGAAATTTCAAGCATGGTTTGCGAAGATGTCAGAGAAAGATCCGACAAAATGGAAGGTAGGAATCGATGGAGGATATCGATGCAGAAACAGATTATGTGTACCAAACTATGGGGATTTGAGAAATGATATTCTGGCAGAAGCACATAAGTCAAGATATACAGTTCACCCAGGAGGAATGAAAATGTACAAGGATTTGAAAAGAAATTTATGGTGGGAATGTATGAAGAAGGATGTGGCCAAATTTGTATCCAAGTGTTTGACGTGTCAACAAGTCAAAGCCGAACATCAGACACCGTCAGGATTGTTGCAACCACTACCTATTCCTGGTTGGAAATAGGAGCACATCACGATGGATTTTGTAGTGGGTTTGCCTCGATCGCAACAGACTCATGACGCCATTTAGGTAATCGTGGATTAACTGACTAAGTCGTCACATTACATCGCTTATAGTATGACATACCCGGTAGAAAAGATGAGCCGGATGTACATATAACAAGTTGTGCAACTTCACGGTGCACCTGTATCGATTGTGTCAAACCGTGACGCATGTTTCACCTCTGGCTTTTGGGAAAGTCTGCAAGAAGCTATGGGAACCTCGCTCAAGATGAGTACTGCTTTTCACCCTCAAACAGATGGGCAAACTGAGCGTGTTAATCAGATCATAGAGGATATGCTTAGGGCTTGTGTCATTGATTTTGAAGAATCGTGGGAGACGCACTTATCCTTGGTTGAATTTGCCTATAACAACAGTTATCACACGAGTATCGGGATGGCTCCATTCGAAGCATTGTACGGACGACCATGTCGTTCTCCGTTGTGTTGGGCAAAAGTAGGAGATACGGAGTTGTTGGGACCAGATTTGGTGAGAGAAACCAATGAAAAGATTTCTTTGGTCAAGGAAAGAATGAGAACCGCTCAGAGCTGGTACAAGAGTTATGCTAATCAACACCGAAAAGATTTGGAGTTCAGTGTTGGAGATCACATACTTCTTAAGGTTTCACCAACCCAAGGAGTAGTACGCTTCGGTCTCAAGAGAGGAAAATTGGCTCCGCGTTTCATCGGACCGTTTGAGATTCTGGAACGTGTCAAGAAAGTGGCATATTGACTGGCGCTACCACCGAAGATGTCTGGGGTTCACAATGTATTCCATGTGAGTATGATGAGAAAGTACATACGAGACCCCTCGCACGTGGTTAGTTATAACGATATTGAGACGAGTCATAACGTTTCTTACAAGGAGAGACCTGTGAAGATTCTGGATCAGAGTATCAAGAAATTGAGGAATAAGGACATTCCGTTGGTAAGGTTCAGTGGAATCACCATGACAAGAATGAAGCCTAGTGGGAAGTGGAAGCAGATATGAGGAAGAAGTACCCGGAGTTGTTTCAGGACTAGTTAGTCTTGATTTCGGGGACGAAATCCTGTTTAAGGGAGGAAGGGTGTAACAACATGCATTTCATTAATTAATTTTAATTTCATTTCCATATTTAAATTCAATTTGTATTATCTGTGTCCATTTTATTTCAATGGTCATGTTTTATAATCTTACGGCCTATTTTGTTGTACATTGAAATTCTTTTGGGGTCAAACTATGATTTTATAAAATTTAGCAATACCTGTGTTGGATGTTAAAACTGTATTTCTAAACGGTGGAAATGCTTTCTTTTAACTCAAGCAGTATTTTTATAAAACTGGGAAATCGATTCTTACACTAAAATGAATTTTCTGTATTTTGTGGTGATCACCGCGCCTCGAAAATACCAGTTTCTTTTCAAAACTGTCCATGCCACATGGAACTTCCACAGATTTTGGAAGTGATGTAAAGTATGAAGTGACTTGTACTTTATTTCCATTTATGGCAACTCATCATTGGATGTGCCTTGTTTGGAAATGCTTGTAGTGTGTGTTATACTTGTGCCATAAGCTGGAATTCCCAAACACCCTTGCTATGACCCCTACTAGCCTATGTTACCCCTTCAAAATCTGGAGATGTATATGCGTATGTATATTGGTATATATTCTTCTCTAAGAGCTGTGTAATTGTGATGATATTAGTAATTAAGAAAGAAATTAGATTATAGAGTGAGAGTGAAGATGCTTGGCCACCAAGTTCCTCATCTATATTTCTATTTATAAAACACAAGCCACTCTCATTCTACACACATCACCAGCAAATTATAGAGAGTTTCAGAGAGAGAAAGCTTCTCAAATTTATCAAAGCTTGAATTGAAGATTCTTAATTCTTGTTCTTGTATTCCTTTCTCAACAAACACTACTTCTCTCAATCACAGTGAGTATTTAGAACTCACTCAGAATGTAATTCATGCTTTAATTTCTTTTGTGCTTGTCTAATTTTGAAATCTCCATTGATGATCATACATTTGAAGTTTCATAGCTTGAAATCAAGATTTTTCAAACTCAACCAAAATCCGTTTTCTTAGATAATTATGAAAGATTACATGTGGTAGATGCTATGTTTAAAGCATAAGAGCTTAATTCATTCATAGGAGGACGTATATTAAAAACGAAGTTTTGACGTCTTTCGATTTTTCATAAAACTCGTGAGCTATGGATCGATTCAAGTAAAATTGGTTGTGGATTCATAATCCTTGCAAAAAATCGGAGAGATCCATATATAATAAGGCTTGGTTATTGTCAAATTTCAAAATGGGTCAAAAAGATCCCTTAAAACTAAAACGGGGGAAAACTAGTGAGGAAGACGAAGTCACTACTGAAACTCGCACGCACGATCGCACGAGCGAGGGTCGCACGAGCGGCACGCAGGAGCGACCCCACGCGCAAGTGGCCCGTGCACGCGAGTTGTGTATTTTCAGGCAGACAGAAAAGATCTTAATAAGAAAAATGAAAATTAGGCAGATCGCACAAGCAACCCGCGCGCGCGATCTCCCTGTATTCTGGCAGTTGGAAAAGTTTTATGAAAGAAAAGGAAAAATGGGCAAATCGCGCGAGCAACCCGTGCGCACGACTTCTGACAGTTTCTAAATTTTGCTTATTTTATGTTAAGGAACTGTTTGGGTGATATTTCATGGACTTTTAAAGCTATGTTTGGGAAATTTACTAAAACAGAAACCTATTTGGTTGTGTTTGGACAATTGAAATGATGTATTACGACTTAACAATCCCCGTACGTACGTTGTTCCTATAATTCAGCATTTTACTTTTGTTTAAGTGTCATGACATACATGTGGAGTCAGTTGTACATGCATGGTTAGTGTAAATGTTGGTTAGTATGGAAAAGAGTAATGATCAGTGTGGAAAAGAGTGTGTGGTTGAGATTATATTGTGTACCAAAGTGTGACGTGTTAAGATTGCGATGAGAATATCTTTGTAATGCGACGGTGGCAAAACTAGACACTCCCTGACGCCCATGGAAGCGTTAAAGTGTGTGACGCCGAACTTGGACATTCCCTGGCACCCATGGTAGTGCTGAAGTGTGGCCTACGGACACTCCCTGGTACCCGAGTCTAGATGCTGCATGAGGTTACCTCCGGTATTTGCAAGGCGGATTAGGTACTAAAGTGTGAGGCATTTGACACTCCCTGGTACCTCGGACCAAAGTGCGAAGCAAACTGGACATTCCCTGGCACCCCTGTGCTAAAGTGTGGCTATCGGAGTATTACAAGGATACTGGTGTGAGATAGTGGGTTGTTGTGTTTATCGAGAGAAAAGAGTCGGTAAGATGAGATGGTGCATTGTTTTTCATACACGGTCACATATATGTGAATTAAAGCTTTCAAATGATATTGTGGTTGTTTTCTAAAAATGAACTTCTTACTTTAATGTAAACTTGTTGAATTAAATGGGAATTGGAAAATGGTGAATGAGTATATGTTACATTCAAAGCTATGTTTTTAATACTCACCAGCTTCTTGAAGCTGACGGCGTCGATGCGCCCTGGACATTCGTGTTCAGACTTTTCAGGTTATGACTATACTGGGCCCTATGATTATGCAAACTGAGAACGGCTTCTTTGGAAGATAGAACTGTTATCAATATCCTATGTTTCAAGTTATAAACTATTTTGTAATAAGGATGACGGTAATAGACGATAGATATTGTTTTGTTTTAAGGCGGCTTATGCCTTAGTTGACCCCGTATTGTAATATGTAATAAGTTAGAAAAATATTTGTAAGCCTTGATTGCTCAGCTTTGATTATTTTGTTTTTGTTGTTGACGTTTGGGACAGAATCGATCCTTCAAACTGTCACGACCTACGGGTCCATAAAGGAAATTAAATGCTTTCCTTATTTATGCTACGTCGGGGCGTGACACTCGGATCTACTACTTATCAATTCTATAGATGCGTACAAGAGGGGGGACAAGAATATTTCCTTATGGTTTTGAACCCAATTTTTTGATATTCTTCTTCCTTTAGTGTGCAGTACGAATCTCCAGGCAGTCTTCACCCTTATGTCTTCTATGAACATTTTTCGGATTGACTAGGGTTGGTGGTTATGGAGAGGATATAGAAGTTTGGGAAACCCTAAAATAGTTTCTGTAGCTTTCAGAAATAAAAATGACGTTCAAACTATTCTATACACAGCTGCCCTATTTATAGATTTGAACCGACTTTAGAGTTCAATCAATTGAAACTCTTTCGATCGATCGAAACAAGTTTGATCGATCAAACCGAACCAGAGTTCAATCGATTGAAACAAGGTCGATTGATCGAACCTTTAATCTATTGAAACTCTTTCAATTGATTGGTTCATCATTCTCATATGTCTTTCCAAGCATTCTGGCAGAGCTAAGAGTGGGACCTTCTAGGTTCTTTATTGTTGGCTTAGACCAGTTGTTAATTCCCATGATCAAACTCTTTGATCATCGAATTAACTAACTGATCAGTTAACATTTACTCCACTATACAATGATAACTGCACTCCAATGCAAAAGAACAAATCCGAAGTGATAGCTTGACTTGTATGCTATACTACTGTTCCTCTACCATCAGCATTCATAATCATATTCAGGTAGTCGGATAACTATTACTGTCAACCTGAATGATGATTACATCTTTCATTCCTTGAGTCTCATTCACTTCTCATGATTACCAAACATGTTGATAACTCTTTATCAACAAGACTGCAGTTCTCAGTAATCAACTTGGTGACATTCTCAAGGGAATGCTTACTCTTTATCAGAGGGTAGATTCACTGTTTTCAAAATCGGACCAAACCGGCCGGTTTAACCAGTTGAACCACCGATCGGTCGGGACCTCGGTTCGGTCTGCACCGGTAACCGGTAACCGCCATTCACTATGTAACTGGACAAAACTGCCGGGTTAGCCGATTCAACTGGAAAATCGGTACCGATTTTTAAATGCCGACCGGGCCAAAAATTTTAAGCAGGATAAGCAAGATTTTTTTTGGGTCTTTTAACTTTTTAAGTTTTATAACTTTTATCTTTTATTTCTTATTATAATTTACAATTTTATACTTATTAGTTAGGTTAGGAACTTAGGTCATCTCATTCTCATCTTCTCAATTCTCTCACTTCTCTGTTCTCATTTCATCTATTCTAACTCTCTGTCTCTCATTCTTGTCTTCCACTCTCCAGTCTAGAGTCTCCAGACCTCAAGAGCCCAAGGGCCAAGACTCAAGACTCAAGAGGACTCCAGATCTGGCCACGCCGGAGGTGCCTACCACCCACGCCGGAGCCGCCGCCTGGATCATCGTCGGACCTGCACCGCTTGGAGCCGTTACCCGCCGCCGCTTGCTGCCTTTTCCGATCTAGTTTTTTTTAAGGTAATGTTTATCTTTCTCTAACTCTTTTTAAGTTTTACATTTTTAATTTAGTATGTGAGTGAGTTCTTTAATTAGTTTATTTTTCTTCCATCTCTTTATTGTTGAACTTCAAGACTTGAAGTCTTGATTCCTTAAAGGCTTATGATTCTTATTAAAGAGAGAGAGAGAGAGAGAGAGAGAGAGAAAGAGAGAGAGAGAGAACTATTGATTCTTGAACTATATCTTATGATTCTTGTTGAACTATATCTTATGATTCTTATTAAAAGAGAGAGAGAGAGAGAGAGAGAGAGAGAGAGAGAGAGAGAGAAAGAGAGAGAACTATTGATTCTTGAACTATATTATTTGTGAGTTTGTGACCAAAAAAATAAAAAATAACAACCTCAATTTATAATGTTGAATAAATAAGTACAAATATTAGGTAATTATGATGTCATGGTTCGATTCCGGTTCACCCGACGGTTGAACCGTTAACCCTTGACCAGGTCATTTTTGCGGTTCGATGTACGGTCCGATTTTAAAAACATTGGTAGATTCTATATTAACAATATATGTTCATAATCTTATAAATATGACATACTCAAGATACCCAGGTATTGATCTTGCAAGACCTCACTGATTGGTAAGTCAAAGTAGTCACATCCATAGTCTATATCCATAATCGTCTCAAGATTGAGAACACGTACCTTATACAAGTTATGAGTTCCTATCGACTGTTGACAGTTTTATATATAAATAGGAATCTGATGGTCCGTCAATGCACTATAAGCACTAACATATTAACTAAGAATCACACTCTAGTGATTGAGATTCATCACTCCATCCAATGGTACTTAATAATGCTATAATGTATACCGAATGAGATATCCAGTCTCATCATCCACTGTAACAAGTTCTAAGTATCAAAGAATAATAATTCGTATCTAACTTGTATGCATCTCATATATACATGAATTACCTACTATGATACTTAAGGATTACAAACATTCATCTCATGAAACATACACAATTAAATGTATAAATGATATTCATATATAAAATGCCAAATGTCACATACATTAAGACCGGGTTTGAGGGCACAATCCCAACACCAAAGTGTCAAACAGGGTATAGTTTGAGGGTATAAATGCAGTTTACCCTAGTTTTGCATATCTACTTCGAGTACTAACATTCTGTTTGGGTAGAGAATTTTATGGAGAAGAGAAGAGAAACTCATTAAGAAAAGAGAACATAATAGAAGAAAAAGTGTGGTTTACTCAACCCTATTTCGATAGAGAGAAAACTAGATAGAAGAAACACAACTTTCTCTTGCTTGTTTAAATTTCACAAGAGAAGAAAAAAGAAAGTATTTAGAAACAATATACTCTTTTATCCTGTATTAAATAACGACACCTTGAGTACAAGGAGTATGTTGGACTACGAAAAAAAAATCTGGGATATGTAGGTTTTTTCTAAAAATATTTTAACAATAATTGAGCTCTTTTTCTTCTAACTTTCTCTTGAATTCTCTCCATAATCATATTTTCTCTCCAAACTTAATTATCTAAATGAGAGAATGGAGAGAAAGTGGTCGCAGTTCTCTTCCCTTCTTTCCGTTTCTCTCAATCCAAAAGGATTGTAATGGAAAACTTGTATACGTACATATGTACATACTATTAGCTACTTCGACTCAGAAGTTTGGTCCAATTAAGCTTAAGCTAGGCTTTGCCCAAAACCAGTCCACAATATACTGGCCTAAAATTGATCCCAAGCGTGGTAATCCAAACACAGTTTCAGCTCATTGGCTTCTTTTCGGGTCTATTGAATACGATTGGGCTAGCCCAACCCATATGTTCCTAAATTTGAATCTCAAATTTGGTTCCCAATATTTTGTCAATTGTATAGTTATACTATGAAGTGGCATATGGTACCACCAATCATCGCCACAAGAATATACAATAGTTTAGCAACTTTCAAACTAAATTTGGAGTTCTAATATGTCAAGTGTAGCATTATATTCTAAATTTTGTACTCCTTCATTTTAAGAGTCCATTTTAAAACACCAATGCTCTACATTAATAGATACGCACATTTACTTACATAGTAGATACAATATGAATTTAGCAACTACTTAGCCTAGTTGGTAAAAAGACTCTTCATGCCCGCTCATACCAGGGTCTAGTCCTTCGTCTATTTTGAGGACCAAAATACTCCCATATAATTATTTATAGAAATATTTGTTTACATATATATAGACATAATATTTACTCCTCACAATTAGGATTTTGAAATTTAAAACTCATTTAACTACATATATATACATAGAGAGAGAGAGAGAAAAAAAAAAGTCTGATCGAGTGTCACGCCCCGGAGCAGAAGAAATTAGCAGGAATAAAATTTTCCTTTCTGGGTCCGTAAACCATGACTAGTTACATTAATTGATTGTCCAAAAACACACTACATAAATAAGAGAGTAACTTAAGCGAAAGCGTAAACTGAATATATATCAAAAGATTATTAGCTATTAGAACAGAGTTCGTAGTTTTCAAAAGATAAAAGAACAAAAGAGATTAAGCCGCTGGACGCCGTTTACATCTTTATATGTAAAGACAAAAGGAAGTGTAAGATCGTTGAAGTAAGGCGTGTGACGCCAATTTACAACTTAGTACGAATGAACAAAACTCTGTAAAGAATAACTAGGTCTTCTTTCTTGAAGCCGCTCCTTTAACTGGCATAGCCTTGACCTTCAGCATTGTAGGCCTCCCTTCGAAGGCTTCCTCTTAGTCCTCCTCCGGATAATCATATCATGTATAATCTAGACATGGGAATGTCCAGGGCGTAGTATGATGTTATCTTTAATAAAAGCTAAGTGAGTGTCCTAACCGAACACTCCTAATATAAAATATGTATCTGAAAGTACACAGCGACTACTTACAACGGTTGAATGAATTATAATTAGACCATGCATGAAACTATACATTATCGATATATTCGACTTCACTCGACTTAACATCTGACTTAGTTAACTTTGTTCCATTACCACTGTAACGTCGTTGGCTTAGAGTGACTCACCCAATGGGTCGAGCTACGGTTACTTTGCTATCATTGTTTGCCTCTCCGTGGCCATAGTAGTAATCTCGCTTTACAAGCTAACCATGTACTCTAGGTCCTCCAAACCTTGCCTTATGAATATTGTCGCCGATTTGCGAAACGATTACTTTACTATCGTTGGTCGTCGTGACTGTTGTAGTAATCTCGCCTTACAGGCTAACCGCGTTTATTCATTTCTCGATTTATTCTTATCAACATGGTTACTTTGCTATCATGGTTGCCTCTCCGTGGCCATAGTAGCAATCATCGCCGATATGCAATCCAGTAATTCCATTTGACAATACCGACTCACTACATATCAACTTTTGGACCTCTGCGGCCGACTGCACGTATTTCAAAATGCATACGGACTTGGTCTCCGTGATCGTTTGACTCTATACCCGTACACGTCGACTTGATGTTATGACACCGACTCCTACGTGTGGTGTATCATATGTTATGCACGAGGTACAAGTTAATTAAACAGGTACTATTTATTCTTGAAATATGGTATGGACCCTAAGCTCGTAATACCACATGTTAAAGCATGAGGTTAATCGGACTAATAATAATAACGAACAGAAATAATAATAATAATAATAATAATAATAATAATAATAATTGATTTCTATTATTATTATTATTATTATTATTATTATTATTATTATAATACCAAAGATAATATGTTTGAGGTGCAACATATTAACATGAGGTTAAACATGGAATAAATAATAATAATAATAATATCATTATTATTAATAGAATAATAAAACAGACATTAATATGTTCGGGTAGAACATATTAACGCGTGAGTTTTAATTGATAATAATAACAATAATAATAATATAATATAGTAGTAGTGATAATAACAATGATAATAGAAATCATAACACGGACCTATAATAGGGCACCACGTGTGAAGCACAAAATTTTCCATAAATCATAATACATAGAAGATAATACGGACATTAATCTAATATACCAAGTGAGTTAGAAACTCACCGTAGGTTCGAGATCGCGGTGTGGTTTGGTATTTCTTCCGTTCCTTTCTTTTCTTTCTTTTTTCTTCTCACTCTCTTGGCTTAACTCTCTCTCTTTATATATATATATATATATATATTTTTCTTTTGTTTCCTAAAACTAATGAGAGGGAGGGATGTGTTTTTATTGGGGAATGTGGAGGGCCCACCAATATGTATATATATTAGAGTTCACATTTGCTCACCCTTGGTGAGCATAACCCAACCATTTATTGGGTGAGCAAAAATGCACTCTATATATTACACACACACACACACACACATGCACACACAATACTCAAGCACACAACACCTCACATGGACACCTATACACCACTCACTCAAGCACACAACACCTCACATGGACACCTACACACAACTCACTCAAGCACACAACACCTCATATGACACCACACAACCACTCAAGCACACAACACACCTCACACAACACCTCACATGACACCACACAACCACTCAAGCACACAAAAGCCTCACAAAACACCTCTTGATATGGGTTATTTGGGGGTTGGCTTAGGGTACACGCATATGGTTGGGTAACACATGTATAATTATGGGTTCCAAAATAATATAATTATAGAAAAAATCTTATACTTACTGTCCGGAATTGAAAATTATATTAATGAAATAAAATTAAAATTACATGTATTACAATATCCACCTCCTATCAAAGATTTCATCCCCGAACAAAATCTGAGCTAGCTAGCCACTAAACAAACCTGGAAACTTCTCGCACATTTCTGATTCCAACCCCCAAGAAGCTTCGCGTTTGTCATGGTGTCTCCATTCAACTTTCACCAGAGGAATTTCCTTAGTCCTCAGCTTCTTGACTCCTCGATCTAAAATTCTGACTGGTCCTTCAGTATAAATCACGTTGTTGTTCACCTCAATGTCCGTGAAGTCAATTTCATGTGACAGATCATGTACAACATTTCTAAGCATGTTGATATGAAATACATTATGTACTCTTGACATCTTAGGTAGTAGTGCAAGTTGGTAGGCTACTTTTTCCACGCGCTTTAAAACTTCAAACAGTACAATGTAGCATAATGACAACTTTTCTCATTTCTGTCCGAATCTGACAATGCCTCACACCGGAGATACTTTGAGAAGTACGTGATCCCCAATACTGAACTCCAATTCCTTGTGGTGCTTGTCTGTGAAATTTTTTCTGTCTGCTCTGTGCTGCTTTCATCTTTTCTTTTACGATGTTGATCTTTTCATTCGTTTCTCGAACCATTTTTGGTCCTAGAATTTTATTATCTCCAACTTCTACCCAGCACAACGGTGATCGGCACAATCTTCCATATAGTGCCTCAAATGGTGCCATCCCGATACTTGAATTATAATTGTTGTTGTACGCGAACTCTACCAATGGAAGGTATGTCTCCCAAGAACTCTCAAAGTCTATGGCACAAGCTCGGAGCATGTCTTCCATTACTTGGTTGACTCGTACTTATGACTTATTGTAAGTACAATCTGCTCATCTTCTCAATTGGGTACATTATGCTATAGGCGATGAAATGAGACGATTTGGTGAGTCAGTCCACGATCACCCATTTTCGGTCCTAGAAGTTTATTGTCTCCAACTTCTGCCCAGCATAACGGTGATCAGCACGGTCTGCCATATAGTGCCTCGAATGGTGCCATCCCGATGCTTGAATGATAATTGTTGTTGTATGCGAACTCTACCAATGGCAGGTGTATCTCCCAAGAACTCTCAAAGTCTATGGCACAAGCTCGGAGCATGTCTTCCATTACTTGGTTGACTCGTTTTGTTTGTCCGTCGGTTTGGGGATGAAATGCTGAACGTAACTTCAATGATGTTCCCATTACTACTTGTAAGCTTTCCCAAAATCCCGATGTCAAACGCGAGTCGCGATTTGATACGATCGATATAGGCACTCCGTGTAGTTGTACGACTAATTGTAAGTACAATCTGCTCATCTTCTCAACTATGTACGTCATGCTATAGGCGATGAAATGAGATGATATGGTGAGTAGGTCCACGATCACCTAAATAGCGTCATGATTCAGTTGCTATCTTGGCATTCCTACAATAACTCATTTCTATCCAGGAACTGGCTGTGGTTGTAATAACCCTACTGGCCTCTAGTGTTCTACTTTGACTTATTAACAGGTTAAACATTTGGATACGTGATCTGCTACATCTCTTTTCATTCCTTCCCACCAGAAGTTTCTTTTCAAGTCCTTATACATCTTGGGTCCTCCAGGGTGGAACGTCATTCTTGACTTGTGCGCTTCATTCAGTATGTCCTTCCTTAAGTTATCCTCGTTGGGCACACAAAGTCTATTGCGGCATCAAAATCTTCCATCTGTCCTAATATTCCATTCTGCTGGGTCCTTTGCTGATACTTTCTCAAACCATTGGCGAAGTCCGTCGTCCTTTCCTTAAGTTTTAAGGATGCGATTGATGAGCGTCGGCTATACTACTAGACATCTGAAAAGTTTTCCTTCACTAGATTCAATGGTCTGAAAGTCAAATTTGGCTAGTGTTTCCAACGCTCTCCACTCTTTGACCATAAGAGGGGATATAAACAGTTTACGAGGTTTTTAGCTTAGTGCGTCGTAATCGGCAACTACGTTTGCTTTACCAGGGTGGTATTACAAAGTGAAATTGTAGTCCTTTAATAATTTCATCCAATGTCGTTGTCTCATGTTCAACTCCTTCTAAGAGAACAAGTATCTCAAGCTCTTGTGATCTGAAAATAGATCAAACTTCTCTCCATAAAGGTAATGTCTCCAAATCTTGAGAGTAAAAATGATTGTGGCTAGTTCAAGATCTTGCATAGAGGAGCTCATCTCATGTGGTTTCAGTTGTCGTGATCCATATGCTATCACTCTTCCATCCTGCATGAGCACACATCTAAGTCCTTGGTGTGATGTATCGCTATAAATGGTGAACTGTTCACTACTCTTTGGTATTACAAGCACTGGCACCAAGGTCAATTTTTCCTTTAACTCTTGCTGTAAGTTAGTCTAAAAGGCATGACCAGGAATTTATAGTGCCCATATCTTATTCTGAAGGCTGTCTTTGATAAGTCTTCAGGTCGAACCAATAGTTGGTGGTATCTGGATCGTAGATCTATCTTGGAAAAGGTCATCGCTCTATACAATTGATCGAATAGGTCATCGATTCTGGGAAGTGGGTATCGGTTCTTGATTGTGACCTTTTTCAACTCTCTGTAGTCGATACAGAGTCGAATTATCCCATCCTTCGTCTTAACAAATAATACAGGCGCTCCCCAAGGTAATGTGCTTGGTCGAACAAACTCGAGATCTTCAAGTTCCTGGACTTGCTTCTTTAATTCTTGCATTTCTATCGGGGCCATACGATATGGGGTCTTCGATATCGATAAGGTACCGTGTACCAGCTCAATACAAAAATCAACGTCTCTCTTGGGTGTTAGCCCTAAGATTTCCTGAAATACATCCTCAAAGTCTTGAACTACAAGGATTTATGCAATCGAATTTCTGAACTTATGCTTTCAAGGGTAGCTAGACATTTGGTGAAGAAGGTGTTGCACAAAGGATTACATTGGAATTTAAATAGTTGGCTTCTGGGTATCAAAAAAGTAATAGACTTTCCAACACAGTCTATTTTGGTATGGTATTTTGTGAGCCAGTCAATTTCTACGATTAAGTCGAATTCCTTCATCGACAGAACTATCAGATCAGCGGGGAGGTTCTGATCTTCCATGTTCAAAGTGCAATCCTTACACACTTTTTCCAACTTAATGTTCATTCCTAAGGAGGACATAATGTTCAGAGCTACATCAAGCGTTTGGGGTACTAAACCCAACCTTTGTGCAATCTTAATGGAAATAAAGGAGTTGGAAGCAACAGTATCGAACAAAGCTTTAACCTGATTGTTAAATAATGTGAGGGTACCTTCCATATTTTGCTGTTCTCCTTCATTAAATCCAGCTTCCTCAGGGATAATGGCATTTAGGCGGGCTTGCTTCGGTTGACTCTGAGTGTATGCTCTGTAGTATCTGCCTTGAGACACTCGGCAATCCCTGGATACGTGACCTTTTTTGCCACAGTTGCAGCAAACGGTGTCCTCTTAGCTTCTTATTGGGCCTCAGTTGTCCTTGGACTTGTGTCTAGGTTTTCCACAATTGAAGCATCCATCGTTATTGGTTCCAATGGCTATAGGTTGTCCTCTTGGGGGTTGTGCTTGGGGTACAGCTGGTCGGTTTTGAGAAACGTGAACTGTGGCTTCCTTTTGCCAGTCCAAAAGACGCTTATTCCCTTGGAATCTCATTGGGGTTCTTGGTCTTTGGTTACCTTGGTTGTTTCTGAATGGCGGTCGATTTCCAAAACGTCCTCGTTCTCGACCATTGATTTCCTCATGGCCAATTACCATGCTTACCATGGCTTTGAAGGTCAAGCCTTGATTGTTGAGAGTCAAGTGTTGAAGTGGTAGCGATAGGCCTTGGTGGTATTGTCAGTTTTTCTTCTCTGGGGTATCAATCATGTGGCGGGCAAAGCGGGACAATCGTTCGAATTGCATAGTGTATTCCCTCATAGTTCAATTTCCCTATATTAGTTTGATAAACTCCCTCTCTTTCTTATTCTTCTCTGTCTTTGGAAAATAATTCTCCAAGAACAGCTCTTTAAATGTAGCCCAAGGCATTCTTCTTACTACCGCTTCTTCTACCATTGCTTTCTCCAATTTTTACCAATCGGCTACTGCGTACGTTAACTGGAATGTCACCAGTCGATGCTTCTTGAACTCCGTACATCCCAGTGTGTTGAAGATCGACTCCATTTTCTAGAGCCACTATTCCGCATGCCATGGCTCGGCATCTCCGTCGAACTTCTCAGGATGAAAATGACAGAAATGCTCTACCACTCTATCCTCTATAGGTCTTGGAGGTGGTAAAGGGCGGTTCCCATTATTCGCGTTATTGTTGTCATTCTTGTTTATGTGCTCTAGTCTTCGCACAAAGGCCTAAAATAGACTAGTGGGATCAGCGACTGCGGGTGCTCGGGGTACAGCCTCAATTTGCCCAGCAGGATTGTTAGGGTATTCTTATTTTTCCCCGCCATAGTGATTTGTGTGCTGGTGTACCTACATAGACATCTATTGGATACAACTAATATACGCATGCATATCTACAAGTTATTACCAAAACATGTACATCGAGATATAAAATTTAACAAAGTAGTAGAAATAATAAAACTAGAAACATCAAGATCATTGGACCATAGTATATACCAAAAGGTAGCTTTCATTAATAGTTTAGAGGTTACAGGCCGATTTACAACATCTAGGATGCATGGATTACAAAATGGGAATATTACCCTACCACATGCATCTTACAAAAGACAAGGTTACTAACCCAAGTTAATACATATATTCACATAAAAGTGGGCTACTATCCCATCCTAATACATCATTCCTAATAATTACGGCTTACGAGCCCTAATCCAGCTCTTACGGATCTTACGGGTCTTGTTCTAATAATCGCCATCATCGTCGGACTGTGGAGGTGGCACATCATCTCTACTGGTGATCTCCTCTGGTGCGACCCAATCAAGGTATGGATCGAACTCATCCTCATCGTCTATGTACTCATTATCCTCAACATCGTCGACCTCATCTACTATCCCAAAATGCCACCAAAGAGGCGGGCCTATCACACGTGGTATCGGGGCTTCCTCATTGTTAACCTCCTTAATGACTGGCTCATCTTCTATTAGAGCTATCTTGGGCTCTTTATCGTCGCTATCTCCCTTATTAGGATCTTTCTCAGGGTCTTCATCCTCATCTGACTCTCCCTCTTCATCAGACTCCCTCTCTTCTACCTGTGCGGCAGCGGCTAACCTTGTTGCCTTTGCCATGGCCTCAGCCAACTCAACCTCTCCTATCTCAAACCCATAAGTATGTGCTACCATATCTGTAGCCCACTTTGTGGCTATCCGTGTTATATTAGTAGTAATCCCTCCTAGAGCTATATGAGGTACTACAACATCAACTATTATGTCTCCTTCTTCCTCTACAATATTCCCTGCTGGTGGAAGTGGGGGTGTCTGCGGCGGTGATCCTGCCGGAGGTGGCAAGGACATCCTCCTAACTTTCGAGAGTAGTCTCGAAAAGGCACAACGATCCTTTAGCAGCTCTAGTGTCTCTACCTCAATGCACATGGTGGTATCCCTGCAATAGACGACCTCTCTACGCATGATATCGGGACCCTGGATCCCAACCCTGTGTATATCCCACCATAGGTCGGTTTCCATGTTGTTGGCGGTAGTCTGTCGGATCCTCGATAGTATGCCGGGTCTGCTAGCTCTATATAGTCTGCGTAGATATAGTGTCCTCCAAAAGCATCTGGGATAAAGATTAGATCCATGATACCTGTCTAACAAAAGAACTATCTTAGTGCGAGCACTATTCGAAAGTATCTTAAGGTTCCCAACATAGAGGTATAGGACAATCAATGAGCACATCTAAGTAAACCTAGTGCTCTATACAAAAAATCCTGTCAAGCCCCGGAGTAGTAGAAATTAGCAGAAAATAAAATTTTCCTTTCTGAGTCCGTAAGCCATGACTAGTTACATTAACTGATTGTTCACAAACACACTCAATAAATAAGAGAGTAACTTAAGCGGAAGCTTAAATTGAATATACATCAAAACATTACTAGCTATTACATAAGAGTTTGTAGTTTGCAAAGGATAAAAGAACAAAAGAGATTAAGGCATTGGATGCAGTTTACATCTTTATATGTAAAGACAAAAGAAAGTGTAAGATCATTGAAGTAAGTCATGTGACGCCAATTTATAACTTAGTACGAATGGACAAAACTCTATAAAGAACAATTAAGTCTTCTTTCTTGAAGTCGTGCCTTTAACTGGCATAGCCGTGACCTTTAGCATTGTAGGCCTCCTTTGATCTCGTCAAAATCAAGATATAAAAGTATACTCTACTGTAAAAGATTTGTAGCGTAGAAATAGAGGTCAAACCAACAGAGATTGAAATACTAAAGCACTTTAATTTTAAAACCTAAACCTAGCTAATGAAGAAAACAAAATTTTGATTTTGATTTTAATTCAACTAAAAAACTAAGGAAATAAATCTAACTATGAAAGCGATTAAAAGTTGTTTTGATAAAAATGTGTATTGAACCTAGGATTGCAAATCCACCACTAGCTTCATAATAAGGGTATCTATGCACTCAATTAGCTTATTATGTTGGATGATTATGGAGAATTGTAGTTACAAGCCCACTTCCTCCATCAGGAAGATAACTACAATTCAAGCATCAACATAATTCATCTTCGGTTGGCATGGAGTGTCTCACACTAAACTAGGGTTGCGACATACTCCATCTTCCCTAGGTAAGAACTATTCGACTACTTGATATCACAATTCAAATAAGCACCATTACATGTAAATAATCTATACAATCACAGTAAATATAGACTATTGAGCACATTATATTCAAAATAGATCTTATACAAGAATAAACTTTGAAAGCAATGATTTAATCAATATAAGTACGATTTTATTATTCAAAATCCTCAAAACATATAATCATCATCCATACATAATAAATCTAAAAGAAAAACATAAAATACACTCTACTACTTGGCTAGGGTTTCATTGAAACCCTAGATATTGGTCTAGTTGGCCATAAATTCGAAGATTGTCAAGAGATTGATGGAAGAGGCCATGAGAATCTTTCTATTTGCTTCTCCCTCTTTAATGGCTGAAGTTTTATTTGTAAAAGGATGTGTATAATATTGTGTAACCCCTAATTTTACTTCAAAGAGGATATATATAGATTTGGAGCAAGTTTTGGAGGCTTTCCTAAACCTAATCGCACTAAAACTGTCGTATTTACGTTTCTAGAGGTCGTATGCACAAACCACCTTCGCTGGGCACTCTAATATGACAAAATACACGTTTATGGTAAAAAGGAAGGTCATTCGAGCGGCCCGCTCATGTGAGGTACTTTTCACTACTCTGTGCGACTTTCTTAGAATTGCGATAACTTTTTGCTCGAACCTCGGATTGACTCGCGTTTGTGGCTTCGCATCCGTAACTTGAAGATCTACATTTTATATCTCTGAAGAAATTTCTCAAATCCAAAATCTTCATTGTCAAAAATGCAATTTACCGAGGCTGCTACTGTCTCTAGCTTTCACCATAATCATCTTTTGAGCACAGAATGTCTTCCAAAGCCACTAATTATTGGGTTTTAGTGCATTTTCACGTTAAAGCTCCAAAATCTACAAAACTTAGAATACTTATTAAAAACTTAATAACTAAAAGAAGTGGGCTAACAAAGCGTATCTTCAGGACTATAAACGGAAACTATTCGTTTCTGATCATACCCCCAAACCTACACTTTGTTAGTCCTCGAGCAAAGAAAAACATAAGAATGAAACTGAAGTACAATTAAAATATCCTAACTTACTATTGCAGGCAACATGATTGCATTTAACATATGCAACAAGCCTTTTAAACCCTTAGGTGTCCCTAGTAGGACGAGTGAAGTCTCGTGAGGGTTCTCATCGAATAAGATATCCACAACCATCTTTATTATATTATATATTTAAAAAGTTTTATTAAAAACATTATAGTCAATTCTCCTTATTATAAAGCAATGATTTGAAATAGAATAACGAACAAGAAGAAACAGAACCAAACGTCCACCTACATCATGAAAATTAATCTCAAGCACATGCATTGTATAAATCAATAGAGTTTCTCATAAAATTCCACGTGTGTGATGTGATAGTCAAATGAACACACGCATGTCATGAACTTGGAATATAACTCGGATAACCATCTAACTATGCTTCGACTACGAATCTCACAATGTTAATTACACTCTCAAATGAAATGTTCAAAACATGTGTAATCTCTCTAATATATGAGAGCAAAGGAAAATTGTTTTCAAAATGAGAAATGCTCATATATGACTCGAAAAAGACGCATGACACGAAGGAACAGTAGTCTCATGGATAGGACACCAACTATCAAGAAAAATTAATTGTTACCATGTTTTAATCCCCCTCTCATTGTTTACATATCCAAACTATGTTTTCTAGGATCAAATAGGACTTTTCAAAGGTTGTAATGTGGCTGAGAGAATGAAAAATAATAGAACGGATTCATCAATAATCTTTACAATTGCATTGTAAGGCATATTCAATTTCTTTCATTCATCCTTCTACCAACTTTCATCATTTTATTCTCTTCTCTTCATAACTCTTTAATTTCTTTCCTCTTCTTTTCTTTCTTTTTTCTGTCAACCTTTTCATAGCTTTTTGAATAATTATTCATTGAATACCAAGGCAACTATCCCAAACATCATCTTGTTTTCTTCTTCTCCTCAACCAACACATCGTCTTATCACCACTAAAAGTTGATCAATCTTTCAGTGGTAAACTCCAAGTTGGCCAAGTTGGAGCAAAAAAAGGATCATGGTAATTAAAGAACGAGAGGCACTTTAAAGGCTCAAAGGGGCGAACTAAGGAAATTTGATCATTTATCTAGATAGGTCAGAGGTCAAAAGAGTGAAAAACAAAGAGGGCCTAAAATCACGTCCTAGGGTGATATGGTTCTTCAATGTTTATGCTGGAAGATTATTTAGCATGGTAGTAAATTTTTTAGCTTGACTATCAACTAAAACAAGAATAATGAGACTAAACAACGAATTAATGCGGTATTTTAACGAAATTCAACAAACACAAAATGCATTTATAACCCTCTAAAAAAAAAGATAGGCTCAAAAGCTCACCGATTTAGTCTCCACACTATGTGTTATCTAGAAATCCGAATCATTTTATAGTTCACATCAAACATGTATTCATTTGACTAGGTGCAATGCATAGGTTTGTGTGCAAATTTATGATATTAAACTGTGATTTGAACGATACATATCCTAAACGTGGCATCATGACTTCAGCAAATGTTTAACTTCTTCTCATGTTTACCATTCTATAACAATCCAAGTTACCTAACAAGAAGTATCGACTCGACATTGCAAAAACATCGATAACATCATTTATTTAAGCACAAGTATTGAAAAAGTTTTGAAAAATTGGTGCATAATAATGTGCATGTGAGTGCATACCCAAACCTAAACCTTTCATTGTCCCCAATGAAACAATAAAATAATAGAAAGGAAAGTACGTAAGGAAGGAACAACATTATTTCAATCTCGACAATCACAAACCAGATGAACGTATATGAATATGGCGATAAAGTTCAATTGCTCCAAATGGAGCCACTAATTCAACTGTCAATACTCGACAAAAGAAAATAAACAAACAAAAGAACAATGATAACTAATAAAATATATATATAAATATATGTAATGCATACCGTGGCATACTTGTTGAGAAACTAAACTAAAACCAAATGACTCAACGAAAATAAAAAAGAACAAGCACAAACAGAACTATCAAAACAAAGAAGGACTCGATCTAAAATGGGCCTAAGAGAGCAAACAGAAAGGAGAAAAACACATAAGTAAGCGTTGGGAGTGAGAAGAAGAGAAAAAAAGAAAGAAACACAAAAATCACCCATTCGCGCGAGCGACTTCTCACGCATGTGATTCCTCGCATGAGGAAATACTGAGGCTTATTTATAAAAAAAATTAAAAATTTTTTAAGTCCAAAACTTGCGCGCACGACCTCTTGCGCGAGTAGCCTATTTTTCTTTGTTGACTCTTAGAAAGTTAAATGGATTCAAAATAAAAAGACGACGACCCCCAAACATGTCCAGAACTCAAAAAAAAATAAAAAGGACTCAAAACGGCCAAAAAATGTACAAAAATGAGGGAACAAAATTAGTAAAGCTTGGGTCCTACCAAGAAGCACTGTCTTTTACGTCTTCAGCTAGATCGTGCTAAGCTCAAGACTTATGGAGGCCAAAACTCGTTCTTTGTTCCCCTATTGACAGGAAGAAGAACACGGTTATCTTTATGAGTTAATTCATTCATTGGTTCCTCGTGTTCATGATCAAATCGACTCTTCACCTTCTGAGTAAATTCATCATTAGGATCCGAGTTATTAGGATTTTTCTGTTCATTGTGCATTATATCCTTCCCCTTACTCATGTTTATTACGCTATTGGGTCCATTATCTTGTCTAACCTCACTCTCCGCCACACGTGGGTAATAATCATCATTGGGAGGTTGATTAATAGCGCTAAATACATTTAATTTAAGGTTCATATTCCCAAATGACACTTTCATTACCCCCGATCGACAATTGACACGAGCGTTGGCCGTGGCTAAGAACGGACGACTAAGAATGACAAGAGTGTGTCTCCTATCATCTAACACCGGTTTAGTGTCAAGGACCATGAAATCGACATGATAGTAACATTTTTTTTTATTTTAACTAAGACATCTTCAATAATTCCTCTAGCAATCTTGATAGAGTTATTCGCTAATTGTAAGGTAGCGACCGTGGGTTTAAGTTCACCTAGACCTAGTTATTTGTAAACTGAGTAGGGTAGGAGATTCACACTCGCTCCTAAGTCAAGGAGAGCTCGATAGATTAAAGTGTCACCTATATAACAAGAAATGGTAGGCATTCCAGGATCCTTATACTTCGGATAAGCGTGTTGGAAGACTGAACTTACTTTTTTAGTGAGGAAGACCTTTTTCAAAACGTGACTGTGTAACTTGCACTTTTGAGTGCTTAGATCTTTAAGACATTTAGCATAAGTAGGAATTTGTTTAATAGCATAGAGGAATGGAATGTTTATTTTAACTTGTTTAAATACCTCGAGTATGTCTTCTGTTTTTGACCCTTTCTTTGAAAAAGGTAACGATTCATCGACAACTGGGAGAGGAAAGGGCATTTTCGGCACGTGATCTGTTGGGGCCGGTGCATAGAATATAGAATTCTCATCATTATTAACTTGATTCGTGTCCTCACTCTGCTCTTAATTAGAGTAATTATTCGCATCTTTCATACTCTCTCTCGGAATCTCAATAACTTCTTCCTCTCGAGTAGTTGTTCTAGTTGAAACGGTGTTCACTTGCTCACTCGTACCACCCACCTCGTATTGTCCCTTAGGTTTCTGAATAGGTTGACTTGGCAACTTACCCTCGGTCAAGTGGTTTAGTGCGTTAGCTATTTGTCCTACTTGGGACTCCAGCTTTGCGATGGACTGTGTGTGAGAGTGTACTAACTGGATCACCAAACCAAAACTTTCAAGTGAGGCCAACACTTTATCCTCAAATGCATTATTACGTGGAGGTGGAGGAGGCGGAGGGTTGGGTTGTGTACATTGATATTGTTGAGACCGATGTTTCCATGCATTGGGAAAGTTAGTTTCAATTTAAGGTCTTTGGGAGGAATATGGACCCTCATTATTTTGAGGTCGCCATCCAAAATTAGGGTGACTTCTCTACGGCGCATCGTAATTATTTCCCAAAGGGTTGTGAGCATTTCGTAGGAATTGTTGTATAGAGTTAATGTGTTGCTCGTCAAACTCCGAGAATTAAGAAGCAGAAGGACATGCGAAGATATTATGAGAAGGTTTAGAACACAATGCACATACTTCGAAAGGAGATGGATTAGACACATGGCCCATCTCATGAGTTGGTCAAGTTTTCTAGATATTTATTGTATTTCGATTGAATGACTTGACTAGAAATGGTCCTTTCGATTAGGTTGAGGTTTGAGACACCCCTCAGTACGGACGGACATGGCTTAGTGCATAGAGTTTTCGCTTAATGTTTCAAAAAATTTCCAAGCCTCATCAGTGCTTTTGTGAAGAAAGGTTCCAGCACAAACAGCATCGACTGTGTTACGGACAGAGGGAACAAGTCCCTCATAGAAGATTTGCACCAACTGTCACTTAGGGATTTGATGATGAGGGCAAAAGTGTAAAAGTTCTTTAAACTGTTCCCACGTATCGTAAAGTGTTTCACCATCTTGCATTATGAAATTCATTATAGATTTTCGAATTTGATTAGTTCGGGTAATGGGGAAAAACTTTTGTAAAAACACAGTGTGCAACCCTTCCAAAGTTCTTATGGTGTTCGACTCAAGAGATTAGAGCCAATAGTTAACTTTATCTTCCGGAGAGAACGAAAAAAGTCACAGTTTAAGTTCTTCATAAGTTAAATTTTGAATTTTCAGTGTAGCGCAAATGTCTTGAAATTCACCTAAGTGGTGATATGGATCTTTCTTAAACCGACTGTGGAAAATAAGAAAAAGTTAGTAACTCAAAACAAAAATGGAAAATAAAAAAAAAAGAAAATTTAATCTAATATTTACAAATGAACTAAATTAAGATTCTAAAACTAAAGGTAGTAATTTGCAATCCCCGGCAATGATGCCAAAAAATTGATCTCGTCAAAATCAAGATATAAAACTATACTCTATTTTAAAAGATTTGTAGTGTGGAAGTAGAGGTCGAACCCACAGAGATTGAAATACTAAAGCACTTTAATTTTAAAACATAGACCTAACTAATTAAGAAAACATAATTTTGATTTTGATTTTAATTAAACTAAGAAACTACAAAAAAAAATCTAACTACGAAAGCGATTAAAAGTTGTTTTGATAAATATGTGTATTGAACCTAGGATTGCAAATCCACCACTAGTTTCATAATAAGGGTATCTATGTATTCAATTAGCTCATTACGTTGGATGATAATGGGGAATCATAGTTACAAGCCCAATTCCTCGTTAAGAAAATAACTACCATTCAAGCATCAGCATAATTCATCTTCGGTTGGCACGGAGTATCTCACACTAAACTAGGATTGTGGTACACTCCGTCTTCCCCTAGGCATGAACTATTCGACTACTTGATATCACAATTCAAATAAGCACCATTACATGTAAATAATCTATACAAGCACAAAAAATATAGATTATTAAGCACATCACATTCAAAATAGATCTAAGACAAGAACAAACTTTGAAAGCAATGTTTTAATCAATTGAAGTACGATTTTATTCTTCAAAATCCTCAAAACATGTAATCATCATCCATACATAATAAATCTAAAAGAAAAACATAAAATACACCCTATTACTTGGCTATGGCTTCATTAATACCCTAGATATCGGTCTAATTGGCCATGGATTTGAAGATTGGCAAGAGGTTGATGGAGGAGGCCATGGGAATCTTTGGTCTTCTTTTTCTTCTCCTTGCTTCTCTCTCTTTAATGGCTGAAGTTTTAGTTGTAAAAGAATGTGTATAATATTGTGTAACCCCCAATTTTACTTAAAAGAGGATATATATATATATATTTGGAGTAAGTTTTGGAGGCTTTCCTAAACCTAATCGCACTAAAACTGCCATATTTACGTTTCTAGACGTCGTATGACAAACCACCTTCGTTGGGCACTCTAATATGACAAAATACACGTTTTTGGTATAAATAAATAATAAAAAAAAAAAGAAAAAGAAAGTCGCTCGTGCGGCCTACTCGCGCGAAGTACTTTTCACTACTCCGCGCGACTTTTGTAGAATTGTGATACCTTTTTGCTCAGACCTCGGATTAACTCGCGTTTGTAACCATGCATCTGTAACTCAAAGATCTACATTTAATATCTGTGGAGAAATTTCTCAAATCCAAAGTCTTCATTGTCAAAAATGTAATTTACTGAGGCTGACACTATCTCTAACTTTCAACAGAATCACATTTTGAGTGCAGAATGTCTTCCAAAGCCACTAATCATTGGATTTTAGTGTAGCATTCGTAATTGTTATTGCATTTCATTGCATTGTCATGCATGATAATGTGATGTGTTGTGCATTTTGGCACATGTGTGAGTGGGTTTTGACTCAGAAGTCGATTTGGGAATCTGTGTTAGAGAACCCTCTAAGATGATGTTGAATGAGTGTTTTGTGGTTGTGAAGTCTCTCTGAGTATGAGACGTTCATTGTGGAATACCTTAAATGTTTATCTGGAAATAAATGTTTTACATGTGTATTTCACTATCTTTATTATTTTCTGGTGTAGAATTTATTTTTGTTGTTAATATTTGTATCCTGGTGAGGGCGAATTAACATGCTACTAATTTGGTAGGCTAATTAGTAATTTTGTAAAATCATGTAGAATTGGTGTTTTAGCAACCAAACGAAACTTAGTCGAAAACTTTTATAATTTTTAGTTTTCACTCGTGAAGCTGTGAATTAGCTGTGTAAAAAGTTTTAGAGACTGATTAGGAGTTTTAAGATCTCGTGGGAGGTAAACTCAATTTTCAAAAGTGTTGCCTATTTATAGATAGAGATGACTTTAGATATTTTACAAAACTTTTCTAACGTAAAAGCTAAAGAGGCCAAAGGGAGATTTTGAAGCTTCGGACTTCTCGATGCTAATCGACGACCATTTGTCCGTTGGTTTTCAACCAGATTTCATATTCAAACTCCTTGAGGTAAGATCGTCGTTTTGATATCTATTAGGACTCGTTTGGATAAGTTTTTCAAAAAATTATTTTCTAGAATTTTCCTAAAAAGTTGATAATCGGACTTTTGATCGATAGGAATTGTACTAGATGGACTTCTGCATGATCTTTGTGCACGAGTTTTCTTTGGATCATATTTTAGGAGCGTAAAGCGGTGGTGAGTGATTCAACTATGTGTTTGGAATGATTTCTTGACATGTGTTCATATTTTGTATGAAAGCATGTGGTTGTGGATAGATACATATTGTGTAGTTCATATTGGGCGTCTATATGATAAGTAGGCCCAATTATACGGTGAAATGTTTTGATTATGTCAATAGCACGGTGAAATGTAATTGAGCATGTTTAGTTACTCCAAAGGAGTTCGTGTATCAAGCCATCGTTGTGGAGCCGTTATAGGTATAAGGTCGCACGTTTGAAGAAAAGAAACGTGGATCTTACATTTTTGCATAGACTTATTGGCTAGGAGTCGAGGATTAGGAATGTGGAACGTACACATGAGACTCCGAAGATTAGTATGAAATGTTGAGAGGTGAATGCGAGCATGTTTATCATTCATGTGCATTGTTGTTTTATTCACTAAGCGTTAGCTTAAACAAATCGAATATGTGTGATTATTCAAATAACCATTTCAGGTGTAAATGCTGGCGAGGAATCGCAGAAGTGAGCACGTGGGTTTGGGAGCTCACTTAGAAGGTACCTGAATGCTTACCTTGTAGTTTTGGTGATAAGAATGTTGTAATAAGGATTTTATGACCCTTTTGGCTATGATTATCTTAGATTCATGGAACGGATTCGTAATGTTGTAATAGATAGGAATCTTTTGTAATTATGTCTTAATAATGTTTTAAACCAGTTGGGATCGCTTTTGTATAAGTTTGGAGTGTGTGTTTGACCCCTAGTAGATTTAGAAACCTTTTAAACTTAATAAATTCTGCAGAATGCCCTGTAGTAGGAAAACATTCGACTGAGTCGTGACACCGATTGACTGGGTTCTACGCTTAGGCACTTTTCCTTTTGGTTTTACAGAGGATCAGTCGACTGATCCTCAGGAAACAGTCGACTGGTTTCTGCATGGAAACTAGACATTCTGCTGGGATGGGTTCGGTCGACCGGACGAGCCCAGCCAATTGAACATTTGAGGCACTAGTCGACCGGACATAGGACTCAATCGACTAGAGTGAGCTGTTGGAGTTTTCCAGTTCTTTACGACTCCCAGTCAGTCGACTAGACTGTTGGTCTTAAAAATGATTGTTTTCTTTTCCGCTGCGTGTTCTTAAAACAATTTTTTGGGAATGTTAATGAATTGGTATAGCCTCGGTGGCATGCCACGGGATTCGGTTCCGCTATTGTGGGACCGGGCTGTGACATTTAATGCATTTTCACGTTAAAGCTCCAAAAACTACAAAACATAGAATACTTATTAAAAACACTTAATAACTAAAAGAAGTGGGCTAACAAAGCGTATCTTCAGTACTATAAACGGAAACTATTCGTTCTTGATCATCCCCTTCAAAGGCTTCTTCTTTGTAGGCTCCTCCCTGATAGTCCTCCTCCGGATAATCATATCCTGTATAGTCTAGACATGGGAATGTCTAGAGCGTATTATGCTGTTAGCTTTAATAAAAGCTAAGTGAGTGTCCTAACCGAACATTCATAATATAAAATATGTATTCGAAAGTACACAGCGACTAGTTACGACTTTGAATGAATTATAATTAGACCGTGCGTGAAACTATGCATTATTGATATATTCGACTTCACTCAAAATAACATCCGAGTTACTTTACTTTGTTACATTACCAGTGTAACACCGTTGGCTTAGAGTGACTCGCCCAATGGGTCGAGCTATGGTTACTTTACTATCATTGTTCGCCTCTTCGTGGCCACAGTAGTAATCTCGCTTTACAAGCTAACCATGTATTCTAGGTCCTCGGGACTTTGCCTTCTGAATATCATCACCGATTCGCGAAACGATTACTTTACTATCGTTGGTCGTCGCGACTGCCATAGTATATAATCTCGCCTTATAGGCTAACTGTGTTTATTCATTCTCGATTTATTCTTATCAACATGGTTACTTTGCTATTGTGGTTGCCTCTCCGTGGCCATAGTAGCAATCATCGCTAACATACGATCCTGTATTTCTATTTGACAGTACTGACTCACTACATATCAACTTTCGGACCTCCGCGGTTGACTACATGTATTTCCAAATGCATACGAACTTGGTCTCCGCGACCGTTCGACTCTATACCTGTACATGTCGACTTGACGTTATGACATAGACTCCTACGTGTGGTATATCATATGTTATGCACGAGGTACAAGTTACTTAAACAGGTACTATTTATTCTTGAAATATAGTATGGACCCTAAGCTTGCAATACCACATGTTAAAGTATGAGGTTAACCGAACTGATAATAATAACGAACAGAAAGAATAATAACGATAATAAAAATAAAAAAAAAATAATAATAATAATAATAATAATGATAACAGAGATAACATGTTTGAGGTGCAACATATTAACATGAGGTAAAACCTAGAATAAATAATAATAATAATATCATTTTATTAACAGAATAATGTGTTTGAGGTGCAACATATTAACATGAGGTTAAACCTGAAATAAATAAAAATAATAATAATAATAATAATAATAATAATAATAAGGGTAAATATCAACTAGACCCCCCTGAGGTTTGCCCCAATCACAGACGCCACCCCTCACGTTTCAGTAATATCACCTACACCCCCCGAGGTTTGAAGCGCGTATCACCTAGACCCCCTCCGTCAATTTATCGTTAAAAAAGTGACGGACTAACATAAATAAATACAAAACATACCCCTAAAAGTTTGGCCCTTGTGTCATTTTAGTCCCTGTAATTTCAATTGGGTCAATTTGGTCCCGACAGTTTAAATTGGATCAATTTGATCCAAATGCCCCATTATATGAGAAAAAATTTGACAAAATTTACCCACTGTTATGCACAATTACGCTAATAAGCAAGTTGGGAGATTGGTGGTGTTCCATTTTTGCCCTTAAAAAGTGTGACAATGCATAGTATGTGAGTAAATTCTATCAATTTTTCTTACAGAATTGAACATTTAGATCAAATTGGTTCAATTTAAAACTTCAGGGCCCAAATTGACCCAATTGAAACTACGAGGACTAAAATGACACAAGGACCAAACTTTTAGGGGTATGTTTTGTATTTATTTATGTTAGTCCGTCACTTTTTTAATGGTAAATTGACGGAGAGGGTCTAGGTGATACATGCTTCAAACCTTAGGGTGTGTATGTGATATTACTGAAACGTGAGGGGTGGCATCTGTGATCGGGGCAAAGTTCAGGGGGTCTAGGTGATATTTACCCTAATAATAATAATAAGGGTAAATTGCATTTTGAACCCTCAAACTATACCATATTTTGCACTTTGGTCCCTAAACTATCATTTTTCGCATTTTGGTCCCTCAACTATCATTTTGTGGCAGTTTTCCCCCTCCGTCACTTTTGGTGTCACTAAAAAGTGACTTTTTTCGTCACTAAAAGTGAGGGAGGGGGCAAGCTGCCACAAAAATGATAGTTGAGGGACCAAAATGCGAAAAATGATAGTTTAGGAACCAAAGTGCAAAACATGGTATAGCTTGAGGGTGCAAAATGCAATTTACCCTAATAATAATAATAATGGAGATAATATGTTTAAGGTGCAACATATTAACATGAGGTTAAACGTGGAATAAATAATAATAATAATAACAATAATAATAACGGAGATAATATGTTAGAGGTGCAACATATTAACATTAACATGAGGTTAAACCTGAAATAAATAAATAAATAATAATAATAATAATAATAATAATAATAATAATAATAATAATAATAATAATAATAATATCATTATTATTAACGGAATAATGAAACGGACATTAATATGTTCGGGGTACAACATATTAACGCATGAGTTTTAATTGATAATGATAATAATAATAATATATAGTAGTAGTGATAATAACAATGATAATATAAATTATAATACGGACCTATATTAGGACACCATATGTTAAGCACAAGATCTTCCATAAATAATAATACATAGAGGATACTACAGACATTAATCTAATATACCAAGTGAGTTAGAAACTCATCGTAGGTTCGGGGTTGTGGTGTGGTTTGAGATTTTTTCCTTTCCTTTCCTTTCTTTTCTTTTCTTTCTTTTTTCTTCTCACTCTCTTGGCTTAACCCCCTCTCTCTATATATATTTTCCTTTTGTTTCCTAAAACTAATGAGAGGGAGGGGTAGGGTTTTTTAGGGGAATGGGGAGGGCCCACCAATATGTATATATATTATACACACACACACACAATACTCAAGCACACAACACCTCACATGGACACCTACACACCACTCACTCAAGCACACAACATCTCATATGACACCACATAACCACTCAAGCACACAACACACCTCACACAACACACCTCACATGACATCACACAACCACTCAAGCACAAAACACACCTCACACAACACCTCTTGATATGGGTTATTTGGGGGTTGGCTTAGGGTACAAGCATGGTTGGGTAACACAGGTATATTACGGGTTTCGAAATATTATGAATTATAGTAGAAATCTCATAATTACTGTCTGGAACTGGAAATTATATTAATAAAATAAAATAAAAATTACAAGTATTAGATAGAGAGAGAGAGAGAGAGGGACCGCATCCCTCTCACTGCACCCACCACCGCCACATTACCACTACTCACTTCTCTACCAGTCGCCGCCGCCAGTAGCCCCTCCGGTGACCACTCTCCGCCACCATATACCCATCTTCCTCCATAACTAGGTCCTAGGCCACCATTTCGCCACTGTTGGGAATTTAAAATGCGAAACTAAATTCTCCCAATAAACACACACACACACACACACACACACACACACACACACACACACATAAACAGTAATAAATAAGCACATTAAAGAAAACATAGATTTCTATGTGGTTCGGCCAAACAATGCCTACGTCCACACCTAAGAGACCAATTCTTTTACTATTGAGAATAAACAATTGGTACAAGACACTTTGGATTAAATCTCATAACCCAACCCTCACACCCTTTGTATACCCACTCTCAATACCCCAAAGAACTCACACTCTCTCACCCTATACCATGCACCCCCGTGAGAGGAGACCCCCTAACTTGGTACACCAATGGCTTCCTAATTCTTATACAACAATCCTATATATAGAGTTTGCAACCCATTACTTATTGGACAAGTAAAACAACTCTATCACAAAGGAAACTAAATTACAATAGGAATCTAGCCAAATCATAAATCCTAATTAATGAGATTATCCCATATGTGATATAATCCCAACAATCACCCCCTTTATCACTTGTAGGGAAACTGCCTAATCATTATATCACATATGACTAGTACCCCTCAACTTGAGCACCCACAAAGTTGTCCGCTTTGTAACCATTTACCATTGATCGTCTTTTGTACCAGCACGCACACCATTCACCCACTTGCAAAAACTCCATCGAAAACTTGAGAGTACAACTCTAGCATCCCTTTTTGATTCCAGAACAAATTGAGGAATGAACCTTCCGAAGATTTTCTTTGAAGCTTCTTTTATGAATTGAGAATCAAAAAAAAAAAAAAAAAAGAGAGATGAGGAATGAATTCAAATGATATCTTGGATTCAGACTCAATTTTCAGAAAGTCAAAAGTCACCACCTCTTTGAATAAATATATCTCTTAATAAATTAAGTTACTTCCTTTTTAGTGTTTCTTGCTTAGTTGCAACTTGCAAGTAGCAGTGCATACAAGTTATGCAAGTCAAGCTCATGCATATATGGTTGGGCTTGACTTGTTTACTAAAATATTCTAAAATTAAAACTAGAGATTGACTTATTTATCAAACGGACATGAATATGTCCAATATATAGAGCCTTTTATCTAGGCTTATATCATAATTATCATAAACGAGCCAAGTATGTCCTCTAAAAATATAGATCTATAAATAGGCCAATATATAAGTTTTCAACAAATTCACTATATGTTCACCATCTCTATAGAGCAAAGCTCATGTAAGCGTGCTTGGTTTGTTTGTAAAATAATTGAGTTTGGCTTGTTTATTAAATAAACAATACATGTCGAGCCCTTATCAAATTAACATGTTCATGAGTGCTAATTGTTCAATTGCAAGTAGGGATGTAAAAATGGACCGCCCATCCTAGCCCGACATTGATCGGGCTTGAGCTTAGGCTCACGAGCTCATGTCTCTCTTCTGATCGAATCGGGCATTTCCCAATAATTAGTTGGTATTTGTGCCACTTGAAATAATGTACAAGGAAGGTTTTGAAACTTTCCATACATGACAAACTTATAGCACAAAGCCATTTGAAAATTACCATATATTTGTCATAAATATAACAAAGTTTCTAAGGTTTAATCATGTTTACCTTTCTATCTCTCTTTGATGAAGAGAGGAATATCTTATGAGCGATTTAGAGCAAACTGAAAAGTGTGGCCTAGAAGTGGCCATCCCATTGAACCAGGTGGGAGTTTTCCATTGCATTTGGGATTCCTCCAACTGTAAACCCAATAAGTAATGGTTATAATTACCAAAGCTCCAATGCATAAACTAAGTGGCCGGCCACATCTTTTTTCACTTGATTTCTAGTATATTGTACTTGAAGAATGCAAGATAGAAGATATACTTTTGAAGATAGGACTGTATACAATGCCCATATATATATTGGTTTTTTTTGTTTTTTGTTTTGTGTGTGTGTGTGTGATGAAAATGTTAAAACAAAACTTTCCCTAGAGAAGCATACACCCCACAAGTCTACAAAAATATTACGGATGAACGGTGTTAATTCATTAATATTAATGAATAATGCTATATTTCTGGTTATACTGGTTGTTAGATAGTAATCAATGATACCAATAACATGCATGTGGTATAACTGACAAACATTTGGGGCCAAAATTAATATTCAAATTTCAAAAGTATGCCATTACTTTTCATAAATTGTCTGACATAATATGTTAAAATATGTAAATTAGAATATTTCATTATAATTGAAGTCTGGTGTAGGGCCGGCACTGACTCAAAGCAACTGGGCCCAATTCCAAAATGACCCCAATCAGATAATACTTTGTATATATGCTAGTTATTGCCCGTGCCGGAGGGCACTACCGAGAGGGTTGAAAATGGTTTGGTTTCGGTTCAGCTTGGTTTGGTTCAATTTAGTATAAATGTTCGATTTGGTTCGATTTTTTCACTACATTAAAAATTTGCAAATCGATCGGTTCTGTAGTGACTCGGAAATTTAAAACGTATTTTAAAAAATATATATATTTATTTTCATTAGAAAATATACCTGTTTTAGAATTTATACAGTGTCATTTTTTACCTGTGTGTGCACGTGGTGGTGTGAGCTCAACCACATGGGATAATCTCCCATGTGGAACTTGGAGCCCAATTCATTAAATTGTGCAGTGTGTGCGAGTGTATGGTATTTATATTTATGTGAAGCTTGAGCTTCACAGTACTTTGTGCCCAAGTCTTTCAAATCTATATATACACACCTAAGGTCTCCTAATATCAAAACTCCCAACAACTCTCTGCCTCTCAACAACTGTCTCTCTCTCTCGGCACATATATATATATATATATATTCATTTCACACATATTATTACTTAGATACAGTCACACAACCATATATATATTCAGAGAGTGGAGAAATTGATTAACATTATTTTTAAGGTACGGGGTTGTGTACAATATGCTCTTAAATCTCCAGAGTATTTTCTTGTCATCCCTATTTGTACTCTCTTTGCTTATGTTGTCTTCCTATTGGAATCTATATCTTTTTTTTTTGGTTGAATGTTATTAAAATATTATTTTGGCTAAGTGCTATGGGACTAAAGGGTCATGAGTAAGGAGCACCTACCAATAGTCCAACAGGCCTCAGGGACCGACGTACTGGAGACGGGTGAGGTGAGGTGAGGTGACTCTTTGCTATATGACCAAGAGGAACCTGATATGATGCTCTTGTGGGTGAGCGGGTAAATTGTGTGAACGGGTGGGTTGAGTGATTGGTCTATTTTATTTGATTCGTCGTGGCTGTTCATTGTACTTTTGAGCCTTTATTATTCGTGTCATATTGTATACTTCCCCGTGTGTTATTTTAGATGCAGGTACCATTGGTAGCAGTCAAATTGGAGCACCTTAGAGTACCGTGTGGGTTCGAGTTATTTGGGTCCTAGCCGTGTAAAGGAATTTAATTGTAATTTTGGGCACTCAAGTGTAATTCATTTTATTTTTTTTTTTTCAATAAAATACCCTTTTTTTGCGGGGCATGACAGGTTCGGTCGGTACGATCAGTTTTGTTACACCCTAACTACCGGAATAAAATAAGAAGGATTTATAAAATGAGGAGTATAAACTTTTTTAACTCTAAAATTATAACTTTTAAAAAAAGATTCATCACAAAAATATCTATATATCTATCTATCTATATCTATATCCATAATTTATAATATATATATATATATAAGTGCACCGATCCCCATAAGTGTTTTACACTTTTATCAATCGGTGCACTTTCACTTAAATAAATTTCTTAGAGTTTTAATAACCCCTTTTTTTTTTGTATGTCACTTTTTTTTTGGTCCATCTATGTCCTACTTTGTATTTATTTATTTTTTTTTATAAACTTTCCTTGTACCAAGTTTCTTGCCTTCATCAATTCATGCCTTATATTCATAATACATTATACAGGATTTAGGTAACTACACCTAATATCAATCTCACTATTATAGGATATTCCTTACAGACCATATGGATTGGTTTTCTTCCTTCATTTATTTTTGAGTCACGTTAACTATAGAGCTCTTGGAAATTTGATTGGTTTAATTATTTTTGGGTAATTCTATTCGCACACCCTATCATGCTCTCTACACCCACCAATCAAATTTTTAGAGCCCTATAGTTAACGTGACTCAAAAATAAATGAAGGAAGAAAACCAATCCATATGGTATTGTGTAATATGTAATACGTGACTCAAATTTCCAGAGCCCTATAGTTAACGTGACTCACAAATTTGCCAGATGTGTTGTAGAAACCCAAAATTTTTAAAGGGTAATTTGGTAATTTTGGCCCAATGTTGGTCTTGAATTGGGTCAGTGTATTTCAATTTGTTACATGTTGGTAGTACTTTTTGGTTACATGTGGGTACACATGTGTGAATATAGGCTTGTGGGTGTGTGTGTAAGATGCACCATACCCACCCCTCAACTACTCCCACCTACCACCATCCCATCTATCACTTTTGGCAACAACTCCCTCACCTTTTCCCCCTCATTTTGGCAGCTCTCTTCCCCTCCTTATCTCCACTTTCTTTTTCATTTTTTTTGGCATATACAACCCTCCCTCTATATATCTTTTGCTCTCTCTTATAATGGAAGCTCCCAACCTCCATTAAAGCTCCAACATTCAAGCTCTCTTATGGAGGCCTTCAACCTATTATTGGACCAAGACTATTAGAGGACAACTTCTTCATCTTCTCAAGGGCTATCCATCCATCTCCTCTTTTTCCTCTTTGGCTTCCATTTTGGTGTGTTCTTGAACAAAGAACACAAGAGGTAGATTTCATTGACTAAGTGCACTCTTAAATCTAATTTCATGGTTTGTTATGTGTAGGATTAGACCTTATACTTGTTAATCTTGCATGGGGTTCCCTACGTCTTGATCTATGTGCTTATATGCTCTTATGTGCCTAGTTAAAAATTTTGCTAAACCTAAATGTCTTTTGGTTGAAATGTTTTAATTAGACTAAAGGTATCATAAATCTTCTATTTGTCTAAGTTGTTGATTATGCCTTGCATGTTTTTCCCTCCTAATAATTTAGCCTTGGTATCATGAACTACTATGCCTAATTTCTTGACATTGAAATTATTGAGATGACATTATAGTTGCATAATCATTGTGGTCACATTTCATAGTCGCCAAGTCGGCAAAACATTCATGGCATTGGCTTGGGAGTATGAATCTTGTTAGAATTCCCACGATTGGGGAATGCCTTTTTGAATCCCCGTTTGGGGTTGTATATAGATGAAATTCCGGAAGCGGGTGTGAGGTGAGGAAGGTTGTTTGTGATCCTTAAAACATTCGAAAACGCAAGGTCATATTCGGCTAGCTACCGGAGATCTTGTATGCTACACTCACGTTGGAGTGGCTCGCATCCGGTGTTGAGAGTGAGTGGTTATGGCATTTGGTATTGGAAAGTTGCACGGTTTGGCCTTACGGCTAATTGCATTGCCACGGCGGCAAATCATTGCACCGCATGTCTTAGCATGATTTTAGAAATAGTAGTACATTTCTTCAATGCTATCTACTGAGCCGTCGTGCTTAACGAATCTATAAAACCACTTTGTTTCAGGTGAAGTTGACAAGGGCAAGGCCCACGAGTAGTCAACACGGAAGTATCTTTTGAAGACGTCCCTTGAGGAGTCTTATTTTGATAAACAACTCCATATTTAGTAAATGGATAGAAAGGATTTGTAATAGGTGTAATCTAATGCCTAGACATTAATAGATTACTAAGCTTACAAGTTTCTTTCCTTTCCTTTTGAATATCCATTCGACCCATGTAGTTCGATATCTTAGATGTTGTAGCCGGGCACATGTTTAGCCTTTGCTTTATATCTATTTCATTTAGATTGTAATGATCTTGTATATTCAGCGGTACTACCTCTCTTAGTTTTACACTTGTTAGTAAGTACTTAGCCTATGTTATATATATATACTACATTTGATTTTCCTAAGGACCGTTTGGTCGTAATCTTTTCAAAACCTCTCTTATCATAAACTTTTAAAGCAAACTTTCTATGTTAATCCTTCTAACATTTGGGCCTTCTTTCTACTTCTTTATAAATACACTTCAAAACCAAAACTATGTTGGGTGACCCTATTTGACCCGTTTGGTCCTCGGGGGTCAACCCTTGACTTATTGACTTTTCTTTGGAATCCACGTAGGACTATTCCCATGCTATCCTTTATATTGTTAGACTCGTTAACCACGTCCACGTGGTATGGTTTTCGGGGCGTTACAGAATGGTATCAGAGCTTACCGGGTTCGAATACCTTGGTACTCTGGGAGTTATTTGGGTCCGTATGTGACCGTTGCACTCTGTTTATAATATCAACCATGCTTAGTTAAATGAATCGTTTTATTTCATTTTAATGATGAGTTGATTATAATAGCATGCTTGTTTGCCTACGGGATTACATGATAACATGCTCACGTGCTTATATGATCACATGTCTAAATTTCTAGCACTTATGGAACTTATATGCTAGTATGTGGTTATTGAACTTTACTTGTTTGTTTTCTAGCTATGCCGCCTAGAGTTAGAGGGCGTGTTGGTCGTGCTAGAGGCCGCGGTGGCCGAGCTGGAGGCCGAGGAGACGATGACTTGGCCGAGTCCTCTTCCGTGCAATCACGAGGTAGAGGACGAAGGGGACGTGCTAGAGGTCGAGGCCAGGCGGCGAGAGTTTCATCCTCGTCGTCTACAAATCATAACGAGGTTCCCGGAGGACCTCAAGTCTATCAAGCAATAGCCGATGCCATGAGAGACGTTGCTAGGGCTGTGCGTGATGAGATCCCGCCACCCCCTCCACGGAGAGAAGCAGCCCAAGATTCACATCTATCGGAGAGTCGAATCTTGATGAGAGAGTTCGAGAAGCGAAGTCCTCCAAGCTTTTCAGGAGACGCCGGTCCCTTGGTAGCCGAGGATTGGCTCCAAAGGATCAACCGCATATTCACATACATCTGCATGACTGATGATTCCTCCCGTATCAACGCTGCTTCCTTTCAGTTCACCAATGAGGCTCTTAATTGGTGGAACTGCACTCTGAAAGTTCACCCTCTTGCAACGATGACTTGGAAAGAGTTCGAACGTCTCTTCTTAGAGAAGTACTTCCCGGAGAGTGTCCAGAATGCAATGCGATCCGACTTCTTCAACCTCAAGCAAGGAGATATGACCGTCACAGAGTATGAAGCAAAGTTCACGGCATTGGCACGTTTTGCCTCTGCCCAACTCACCGACGACAACTTCAAAGGTACAAGATTCGAAGAAGGTTTGAGGGCCGGTATTCAGACCAAACTGGCACCTCTCTGCTTGAAAGGGTATGCAAACATCTTGGCCGCCTCCTTGTCCATCGAAAACAAGGATCTACATTTGAAAAAATCTCGTGATGCGAATCCTCCGCCGAAGAATCATCCTACGGGATCCTCTCATAATCAACCAAAGAAGCAAAGGACCGATACCTCGTCAACTATAACCCAGATTCAGCCACACCAACATCAACAATCCTTTTCGTACTCCCACTCAAAGGGTTCCCGCCGTTCCGATCCTAACCGAGGTGGATCTCACCAAGGGCCTAGACTTTGTTTTAAATGTGGTCATCCAGGACACATTCAACGTGACTGCCCATCGCGTCAGAACCAAGCTTCTTCAGCAGGACAGACACCACCCCCGCTACCTTCTTCTGGACCGCCTCAAGTGGGCTTTAGACCTCCTTTCTTGCCACTTCCTGCTCCGTCAGCTAATAGTGTTGGGCCCAATGCACCTAAAGGCCAACACCACAACCAGGGAAATCGTGGAGGAGGACAGCAGGGTCAGGGAGCCCAAGGTCGTGCCTATGTACTCCCCATTACTACTCCACAAGAACAAGGTGAACCTTCCGTCATCCGAGGTACATTTTTAGTATTCAACTGTTGGGCTTTAGTCTTGATAGACACCGGAGCCACTCATTCATTCATCTCATCATCATTTGCATCAACGTTGGGTTTGGGGGTTGAGCGTTTAGAATCTTCGTTACTTGTCGATACTCCGGTTGGAGGCGTTGTACCCTTGGATAGGGTTTGTCGCAGTTGTGAGCTAGTGATTGACGATCACCGTTTAGTTGTGGACCTAATAGTGTTGAACATGTCTTGTTTTGACATCATTTTGGGAATGGACTTGCTTTGCACTTTTAATGCTGTCATTGATTGCTTCAAGAGGAGAGTCACGCTCTTAGCTCCTTCTGGAGATCGTATTCATTTTGTGGGAGACCGTTTGGACCTTCCGACTTCATCCTTGCGTAGTTTGTGCGAAAGGAGGAGTCCTTTTGGCTTGTTGGCTAGTTTGTTAGCCGAGGATGTTGAGGTGACTCGCGACAAGTTCCCTCCTACCGTTTGTGAGTATTCGGATGTATTCCCGGAGGACTTACCGGGTTTGCCGCCTATCCGCGACTTTGAATTCGCGATAGACCTTGTGCCGGGCACTGCGCCCATTTCTATTGCTTCTTACCGTATGGCACCCGCCGAATTGAAGGAGTTGAAGACTCAAATAGAAGAATTATTGGACAAAGGATTTATCCGCCCTAGTGTCTCACCGTGGGGCGCACCCGTTTTATTCGTAAAGAAGAAAGATGGATCGCTAAGGCTTTGCATCGACTACCGCCGGTTGAATCAAGCTACAATCAAGAACAAGTATCCTCTACCAAGGATCGACGACTTATTCGACCAACTTCATGGCGCGATGTGCTTTTCCAAGATTGATTTGAGATCAGGCTACCATCAATTGAGGATTCGGGAACAAGACATTTTAAAGACCGCCTTTCGTTCTCGTTATGGGCATTATGAGTTCCTTGTGATGCCGTTTGGTTTGACAAACGCGCCCGCCGCTTTCATGGACTTGATGAATCGGATCTTTAGTCCTTACCTTGATAAGTTCGTGATTATGTTCATCGACGATATCCTTATCTATTCGATGGATCCAAAGGAGCACGATGAACATTTACGGATCGTCCTTCAAACGTTGCGAGATCATCGTTTATACGCCAAGTTTTCTAAGTGCGAGTTTTGGCTGACGGAAGTGAAGTTCCTAGGACACGTTGTTTCTAAAGATGGAGTTTCTGTCGACTCGTCGAAGATTGAAGCCGTAATGCATTGGTTACCACCGAAGAATGTTTTCGAAGTTCGAAGCTTCTTAGGGCTCGCCGGTTACTACCGACGCTTTGTAGCAGATTTCTCACGTTTAGCTTTGCCGATGACAAAGCTTACACGAAAGGGTTCTAAGTTCCTATGGGACGACGCTTGTGACCGAGCCTTTCAACAATTGAAGACAAGGTTAACTACCACGCCGATCTTGATCATTCCCGAGCGAGGTTTAGGCTACACCGTCTATTGTGATGCTTCACACGATGGCTTGGGATGTGTCTTAATGCAAGGAGGAAACGTCGTTGCTTATGGTTCACGCCAATTAAAGCCGCATGAGAAGAACTACCCGACTCATGATTTAGAGCTTGCCGCCGTTGTCTTCGCTTTGAAGAGTTGGAGGCACTACCTTTATGGCGAGAGATTCGAAGTGTTTTCCGATCATAAAAGTCTCAAGTATATTTTCACGCAGCGAGATTTGAATCTAAGGCAAAGACGATGGATGGAGTACCTTGAAGACTACGACTTTAGTTTGGAGTACCATCCGGGGAAGGCCAACGTTGTGGCCGACGCTCTTAGTAGGAAGAATCGTGGCACAATGGCTTGCTTAGCCATAGAGGAATGGAAGATGTTAGAACAACTTGGGCACTTCAACATGGAGGTAAATGAATCCGAAGAACATGCTGCTTTGTTTACAATGATTGCTCAACCGACACTCTTGAAGCAAGTTCTAGATGCTCAACAATCCGACGAGGAGGCCGAGTCCTACCGTTTACTCATTTCTCGCGACGAGGCACTTGATGGTTGGACGTCCGACTCCGACCATGGTTTGAGGTTCCGAGGAAGACCGTTTGTTCCTTCGAGCATTCGTGATGAAGTATTGAAGGATTTCCATCACTCTCGACTTGCCGTCCATCCTGGAGGCACGAAGATGTATCAAGATCTTAGACGACAATATTGGTGGAAAAATATGAAGCGACACATTGCCGATTATGTTTCGCGTTGCATGGTTTGTCAACAAGTTAAAGCCGAGCACCAAAGGCCTGCTGGAAAGCTTCAACCCTTGCCCGTTGCCGAATGGAAGTGGGAACACATCACTATGGATTTTGTTACTGCTCTTCCGAGGTCACTCCGACAGCATGATGCCATTTGGGTCATTGTAGACCGCTTGACGAAGTCTGCGCACTTCTTGCCGATCAAGACGACTGATACGGCTGAAACCCTTAGTAAGCTCTACATCAAAGCGATCTTGAGGCTCCACGGTGTACCGGTTTCTATTGTTTCTGATCGTGACTCCAAGTTTGTTTCTCAGTTTTGGCAGAGTCTTCAGAAGGCTTTGGGGACACAGCTCCTACTTAGCACCGCATTTCATCCTCAGACAGATGGCCAGTCCGAGCGAACTATTCAGACTCTTGAGGACATGCTGCGAGCTTGTGTGATGGATTTTGGAGGCAATTGGGAAGATCACCTTTCGTTGGCGGAGTTTGCTTACAACAACAGCTATCAAGCAAGCATTGAGATGGCGCCGTTCGAGGCATTGTATGGCCGACCTTGTAGGTCACCTTTGTGTTGGACCGAAGTTGGAGAGGCGTCCATCTTAGGTCCGGATATGGTTCGTGAGACGACCGAGAAGATCAAGTTGATTCGCAAGAGATTGCTCACCGCTCAAAGCCGCCAAAAGAGCTACGCCGATCGCCGAAGAAGATCTTTATCGTTTGAAGTGGGAGACCATGTCTTTCTCAAAGTAGCACCACGACGAGGATTACAACGCTTTGGCCAAAGCGGGAAGTTGTCTCCACGTTTCATTGGCCCGTTTCAGATTATGGATAAGGTTGGTGAAGTAGCCTATCGCTTGGCCCTCCCACCTCAGCTTTCGAATGTTCACAACGTGTTTCACATCTCCTTATTGCGCTTGTATAAGCCGCATTCATCGCATATTGTGAAGTGGACCGATCTTACCCTCGAGCAAGACGCATCCTATGAAGAGCAACCGATTTGCATCTTGGAGACCAAGGAGCACGTACTACGTGGCAAGACGATTTCATTGGTGAAGGTACTTTGGACGCACCACGGCACCGAAGAATCAACATGGGAAGACGAGCAAGAGGCAAGATCACGTTATCCGCATCTTTTCTCCGACCAAGGTAAGATTTTCTAAACCATTGTATGTTTATTTATATTGCTTTCCGTTATCTTACCGCTAGAATTCCGGGACGGAATTCTTTTAAGGGGGGTAGATTGTAGAAACCCAAAATTTTTAAAGGGTAATTTGGTAATTTTGGCCCAATGTTGGTCTTGAATTGGGTCAGTGTATTTCAATTTGTTACATGTTGGTAGTACTTTTTGGTTACATGTGGGTACACATGTGTGAATATAGGCTTGTGGGTGTGTGTGTAAGATGCACCATACCCACCCCTCAACTACTCCCACCTACCACCATCCCATCTATCACTTTTGGCAACAACTCCCTCACCTTTTCCCCCTCATTTTGGCAGCTCTCTTCCCCTCCTTATCTCCACTTTCTTTTTCATTTTTTTTTGGCATATACAACCCTCCCTCTATATTTCTTTTGCTCTCTCTTATAATGGAAGCTCCCAACCTCCATTAAAGCTCCAACATTCAAGCTCTCTTATGGAGGCCTTCAACCTATTATTGGACCAAGACTATTAGAGGACAACTTCTTCATCTTCTCAAGGGCTATCCATCCATCTCCTCTTTTTCCTCTTTGGCTTCCATTTTGGTGTGTTCTTGAACAAAGAACACAAGAGGTAGATTTCATTGACTAAGTGCACTCTTAAATCTAATTTCATGGTTTGTTATGTGTAGGATTAGACCTTATACTTGTTAATCTTGCATGGGGTTCCCTACGTCTTGATCTATGTGCTTATATGCTCTTATGTGCCTAGTTAAAAATTTTGCTAAACCTAAATGTCTTTTGGTTGAAATGTTTTAATTAGACTAAAGGTATCATAAATCTTCTATTTGTCTAAGTTGTTGATTATGCCTTGCATGTTTTTCCCTCCTAATAATTTAGCCTTGGTATCATGAACTACTATGCCTAATTTCTTGACATTGAAATTATTGAGATGACATTATAGTTGCATAATCATTGTGGTCACATTTCATAGTCGCCAAGTCGGCAAAACATTCATGGCATTGGCTTGGGAGTATGAATCTTGTTAGAATTCCCACGATTGGGGAATGCCTTTTTGAATCCCCGTTTGGGGTTGTATATAGATGAAATTCCGGAAGCGGGTGTGAGGTGAGGAAGGTTGTTTGTGATCCTTAAAACATTCGAAAACGCAAGGTCATATTCGGCTAGCTACCGGAGATCTTGTATGCTACACTCACGTTGGAGTGGCTCGCATCCGGTGTTGAGAGTGAGTGGTTATGGCATTTGGTATTGGAAAGTTGCACGGTTTGGCCTTACGGCTAATTGCATTGCCACGGCGGCAAATCATTGCACCGCATGTCTTAGCATGATTTTAGAAATAGTAGTACATTTCTTCAATGCTATCTACTGAGCCGTCGTGCTTAACGAATCTATAAAACCACTTTGTTTCAGGTGAAGTTGACAAGGGCAAGGCCCACGAGTAGTCAACACGGAAGTATCTTTTGAAGACGTCCCTTGAGGAGTCTTATTTTGATAAACAACTCCATATTTAGTAAATGGATAGAAAGGATTTGTAATAGGTGTAATCTAATGCCTAGACATTAATAGATTACTAAGCTTACAAGTTTCTTTCCTTTCCTTTTGAATATCCATTCGACCCATGTAGTTCGATATCTTAGATGTTGTAGCCGGGCACATGTTTAGCCTTTGCTTTATATCTATTTCATTTAGATTGTAATGATCTTGTATATTCAGCGGTACTACCTCTCTTAGTTTTACACTTGTTAGTAAGTACTTAGCCTATGTTATATATATATACTACATTTGATTTTCCTAAGGACCGTTTGGTCGTAATCTTTTCAAAACCTCTCTTATCATAAACTTTTAAAGCAAACTTTCTATGTTAATCCTTCTAACATTTGGGCCTTCTTTCTACTTCTTTATAAATACACTTCAAAACCAAAACTATGTTGGGTGACCCTATTTGACCCGTTTGGTCCTCGGGGGTCAACCCTTGACTTATTGACTTTTCTTTGGAATCCACGTAGGACTATTCCCATGCTATCCTTTATATTGTTAGACTCGTTAACCACGTCCACGTGGTATGGTTTTCGGGGCGTTACATGTGTATTGTGTAATATGTAGACATACGCAATACACATCTAATTACATAATACACAAATTTATATGATATGCATTCATGGAATTGCTTCTCCGGAATGAATAGGTGATTTATAAAGCTCACGAAGAGATGAAAGGCTAGAGTAGCAATGATGTCACAAAATTGAAACTGTCACATGTATCTCTCTATACATGATACACGTCCGTATAGTCTATAGATATTCATAATGCACAGATTTATATATATATATAGTATTATATATACTTGTCATCCATAGATCTCTCTATATATATATATGTATATACATATATTTGAATACAACATAATGCACATAATTAAAAGCAGAATTAAAATCTATGGAAATGAGGTTGGTGTTAAAAGAAAGCCTCAACCACACAAAAGTAACAATTTTGTTTATGTAGCTACTTCAAAGAAAGGGAATTCAAAGGTGCATTTGTAAATCCAATTAAGGGTGTGGGTGTTTGGGATTTTTTATGGTTTCACAATAGTAAGGTTTATCAGAATTAAAATATAGTTAGTTTGCAGAGAAGGTAGATTAAAAGCGAGCAGAATATCGAAATGAGGATCTGAGACTTAAAACTGACTGTACACTGCAATCTGTCAAGAAACTGACCTTTAAGCCATGGCAGAAACTGCTCCAGCTGAAAGAAGATTGCTATGATTTTTTATACATATCACACCACTTGAACGAAAACCCAACACTTGGTACAAGGAAGAATAAGGCTACACTTAAATCATATTTTTGACACGGGAATCATGTTCAATAATTATATAGATATTTAATTTCATTGGATTGAATTATAATTGAAAAAGTGCATTAAAACAACTTTGTAGGTAACAGAAAGGAAAACAAAAATCAATAACATAGTCACACGACTCGAAATAAACTGTATTATGATCCTATGATTAGGAATAAACACTGATATGTAAATCTATGCTTGGAAAATTAAACAATCAAAACATCAAAGAAAAGCTAGAATTGGGTAGTAAGAAGGAAATGGACAAATTGAAGTAAAATTTAGTATAAGATTAATACCTGATTAATAACTGGTTAATTAAGATACGCAGTTGGAGATCCACCCTGTAATTCTGTTTTGAATTGTGAATTTGGAGCAATATATCACAATCATTCCTCATTAGATAATAGATGCACATACATACTTGTGTGTAGGTGTGAGTACAGAGATATGTGTGTGAAAATATATGGTCACTTAATTATTTGAGTGTGGAGACCAATGAATAAGTTTAAATAGAACCTGCATGATGACAAAAGATTGACATATGGGGTATATGAAGCAAATAAATGATGTGGAGACAGTAAGTAAAGGGACCCAATAAATCACCACTACAAATATATGACCCAAGGAATTTTCCCAAAAAAGGACATGAATGCGTTTGTCGAGTATGTTGTTGAATTTTCCTATAACCCAACCCAGTGAATACGGGAACAAACAAGAGATGATATTTTACCACATGTAAACTAACCAAATGAATGATATGCATAATATATGTTTTTACAGTAGGCATATACAACTGAGGTAAAACGAAACTTCAATTGAAACTTATACACATGTTTTTGGTGGGTTGCTGTGGTTGGCTGGCTAGCTGGCTTGTAGAGGTACCTGTTCCTGTTCCGAGATAGTTGAAATGCCCGTTGTATCACATGGATCGGCCATCCGAGTTTTAGACATCGGAATAGGGGAATTTTCAAGACAGGCAATCAAATTTCATATGTTAATAAAAATAAACACATTGTGTAACACTACTCTTGGAAAGTAGCAGTCTTCTGCAACCACTAATGGAGACAGAATATACAACATATTCGTTCCAACAAAATCTATGGGCGTCCTAGAATGGGATACATGCATTCATAATTTTCAGAATATTTTTAACCAAGAAGTTTAGCATCTAGAATAGATCCATTTAATGTTTATTCAAAACGATGCTTAATCACGAATTTGTCATTTCAAGAAAACAATGGAAATGTCAATATAAAAAGGAATGTGTAAAGTCCCCTATTTTTCAAATGCCATCATTCAACATGCTAGATTTTTCTCTAAAATACTATAAAAGTAACAAATGAGCTCATCCAAATTCAAGTGACAACCAAACGTGCTCTAAGGCACTGATTGCAATTGTTTTCTCATCCAACTTCTTGCTTACACTTGGGCAGAACCTGAACCTGAACCTCAACCTGAACCTGAACCTAGAGATTAAGCTACGTATAGTGATAGTTGCTTTTAACAGCTTCTGTTTAAAACTTGTGTGAAATAGACTATTTTACATAGCAAAAAGGTGAGACCGAGTCACTCAGCGCAATAGTAAGGTTGCTCCATTATAAATTTTATAACAACATGCCTTTCTGGATGCAGTTTCAAAAAGTACTACTATAACATCAATGACAGAGTAGCTCGAGTTGTAAAAATTCATTCAAATAATTGAAGTCAAATTAAAGCCTTAGTACAAATATCAAAAGCAACAAGGTCCGACCAATCATACACATGATTACTTGAATATCCATAACAGGAGATTCGAAAACCATAAGGAAAAAATAATGGCACATTTATGTCCCATTAATGAACTTATAATCATGGAATCGACTCGATCATCAGATTATAGATTATAAGTTTTCAAATCGACTGTTTTTTATATAGCGCAAGGGTCGATTCCATCGATTATAGTCGAAAGGATCCATTTATAATCCTCCGCTAGTTGGATTATATTCATATTAATTATATTATGAATAGCTAAAAATAAAAATTCCGCCACTGGAAACACCGGGTTCAAAAGACTGCCTGTATAGATTTTTTACTATTTAGTACCATATATCTATTACTATAAGGGAAGATTGAGCAAAAATGAGTGGATGGTTAGGAACACCAAGGTTCACAAAGGATTAGCAAGTGCTTTTCCTTGTGTGGATCCCATTTCCGAGTGAATGGAAAGGAAAAAACAACGGACGAATTCCACTTTCACTTTAAAGAGACATGCTTTTTCATTCCGTCAACTCCATTTGTAATTCCAGTGCGAACTGGAGGCAGAAAATCAGCAAATGATCTTATTTATCAAAATTGTATCTAGTGAAAGTAAACTCTAAACCGAGACACATATCTAAAAAGGCAAAACAATTGTTTACCAGAAGTAACGAATTTCTACATTAAGGAGAACTGAATTGGTAGGATAAGTAAGCGAAGCTTGGGGAAAGAAAAGACACAATTGGAATAAAACATAATAATAAGCACCTAGTAATAAGTGGTGACCAAACTGCATGTTCATTTTCTTAGCAGTTAAATTTTTCAAACACAAGTTGATAAATATCTTGTTTTTTTTTTTAGATATGCAGTTTTTTAAGGCAGTGGAAACGTACAAATGAAGCCAAAGCGAGAAAGACAGAGCGAAATCGTAAAGCACAGAAATGAAGCCTCACCCTAACACAAGTTGGTTAGAATTGAATAACAAAAAATTTAAGGCTGGTGACAAATTCAAAGCTGCTTGGAATTAAAGAAGAGCAAATTTTAACACATCCAGGAAGCCTAGTTTCAGAAATTATAGGGAAAAAACGAGGGAAATTACCTCAAATACAATAAAGGAAAGTGAACTGCTAGAGTTTCTGAAATTATCAGCGTTTGGAAACCAATGTGGATAGTATAGCATCAGTCATGAACATAAACTATTTATTCACTCCTTTTATCAGCCTTTGAGCAAAGGGAAATTAATTCACTCCTACTATCAAATTCTGAAGGGAGAAAAGACCGTGGTTTTACCTTAAATTAAGAGCTTAATTGAAGACAATACTTTCAAAAGCTCAAAATACCATGGTCAGTCAGTGACAAAGCTGTGTAATGTTTAAAGCAGCCTCAAAAGACATGTCTTGAGTCTAACATTGAATTCAAATAAAAGCACATCTCTTAATTTCTAAGGAAAGCCATGCCAAGCGAAAAGGCAAAGAATTCATTTGAACCAAAAGAGTATGAAATAAAACAATAGTAGCCCACACAAAAATCACTCCACATTAAACCTAAATTGTCAAACCAGACAAAATGACAACAAAATCGTAATGATTAGCAACAAAGCACAGAAGGCAACAAGAACATTAAAGTGTCGTAAATTACCTTCGAGCCAATCTTCTATTTTAGCCGAGCTCCATGACCACCCCAGTCATTCTAGCTCTCCGAGATTGATAGTCAGACTCTGTTCGGACAGAATTAGCAAATGAGTCATTCATGATTTAGGCTTTGTTTGGAGATAGGTATCTCCCACAATTTCGAAGTTTGTGTATAAATCCAAATCAGAAAAAGCAGAAGTAAGCTTTATTAAATGGCAAGGCACAGATAGTGAAAGTGAGGTGTAAGCCGATACACATGTCTAAATAGGCGAAGATTCGAGAAGGTCGCTACAAAATTTTAATAGTAAGTTTGTAGTTATAAACAGTAGCAAACTTGATGAACTATTGTATCCAAAGGGAAGAACATAAACAAAAGAGTCAGTTGCTGAAAATGGTTTGGCCAATGTCAGTAGTTATGTAGCAATTCAATAGAGGTATAGAACTTGAAATTAATGAAGCGGGAGAATTCAGATTAACAACCCTTGAATGGGAAAATGAGAATTTCACCCAATGTACAAGTTGATGAAAAGGCAAATCACAAAAAGCCGAAGTAAACTCTATTAAGCCGTAAAAAACAAAAATCAGAATATCAAGCAACAATTGTATGGCTTCAATGTTAGAGAGTTAAATGGGAAGTTTTGCAGTGTTTGCTTCAATGTAGAAAACAAAAAGCTGGAGAATACAATGGTTTGAACCAAAAGAGTAATCAGCACAATTTGAATGTTCAATTTCCCCAATTTAAAGATGTAAATTGACAATGTGCCCTCAATTTACAAGTTTATACAAGGCCAATGCACAAAAGGCCCAACTAAACTGTATTAAACCCCAAATCAGAAGAAGTAGGAGTAGAAGACAAAATGATTCTGCTTAATTCAGAACGTAAAGTAAACTGAATGTACGCAAAAGCCACCATTAGTTAAATTTTAATCCGTCATATAAACAGAATAAATGTGGGAAATTCAGTCTGTCGGCATTTTCCCTTCAAGCTTTTCTCAGTAACCAAGCCAAAGGTAATTCCTAGGCAGAAGAAGCAGCTGGGAACGATTTGAGAAATGGAAATGACAAATTGGAAGAGGTTGTTTGGATATTTACCAGATATCGTAACTGCTGATGATTGAGAAGACATTAAGTTATCATAATTTGAATCAATTTTTTGGCAATTAGATTCCTTATTTGATCTATTCAAATAAATAGGGGAGAGAGAGAGATTGATTTGGTGGGTGACTGTCATGATAAACAAGTATAGGAAATTAGGGCAGATTGATCTTTAATGGAGTAAAGATTTAAACTATAGCCTATAGGAATAAAAATTATACTCACCCTGACAAAACTAATAGTTGTATCAACATTCATTTTAAAAATAGAAATCATAAGAAGTCAAATAACTTTCATAGAAAAAAGCAGATTGATATATATGAGAGGAAAAGCCAGAAAGTTGAAGTTAAACATATAGCGACGCTTACACTAACACTCATGCAAACAAATCCACATATTTGCAAACAGAAAAGAGAGAATCAATTAGAGTGAGAGAAAGGGAGACATCAGAGCACCAAACTACAGTATGGGATCTACAAATCTGGAAAAGTTAGAGCGAAATTAGCCCATAAACAACTGCTCCTGCGCGCAGTTACTACATAAAGAAAAGGTAACCGTAATAAAGAGAAAGACGTTAATATGCTTAAGTAGTAGTAGATATGTATCTTGAACGGGAGATTTGGGCAAGGATTTGAAGAGTTGAGCTTGAGGAAGAGCGTAATAAGGGCAAGTATAAACAAACCTGTCTTTTCAAGTTTGATAGGTTTTTGTCCAGATGGACTGTTCATATTTTTTCAGTTAAGAGTCTTTGAGTGGAATTTGCTTTTGTGTGTAGCAGTAATGCAATTTAAGAATGCAAGTAAGTATATCAAGCAGCCTTCCAAAATAGTAGAATATAACACAAATAAAACTATAGTATGAAAGATGACCTGTTATAGACTCCAAGTGTTTGCAACTATACCCAAATCTGCATGAACAGAAGGCTGTAAGCAGAAGTACGTACAATATTTGTAAAAAAAATAAACTTAGCTTTACAGAACGAGAAGTTTGTTTGTAAGACGTTTGGGAGAAGCTGAAATGGTTAATTTCAGGAGTAAGTGAAACAGCAGCATAGTCCAGTTCATCCACATTCTAATATTACACATCAGAGAACCTACGAAGGCAATACTAAATTTGGGATAACAAACATCCTGATTATTTCACAGCTAGGAAGCACCGGCACTTCAAAAGAAGTGCCGTAAGTGTGTCCGACACACCTCCAACACCTACACGCATGAGACATACACACCAAAAACGTGTCTTTTTTTTTTTTTTTTTTTTTTGAAATTCGACATGGCACCGACACTTTCTCAAAATGGTACGTGTTTTTTTCCTCCCTTTTGTGGAGAAAAGTCTTAAATTCTGGGGTCAAAGTCTTAATTTAAGAATAGCAGAAGAGGGTGGTTTTTTCCTTGTTTTTTTTGTTGGAAACATTTTTATGTAAATAGAATGTTGTATGCACCTGTTGCTTTATGGGTTATAGACTTATAGGTGCTTCGTTGATAATGCTTAAATGATAGAGTTTGGTAGCGTATGATTTTTTCGCATTGTCTTGTTATTTGGAGATGATTTATTTTACATCTTTGTTCTTAGTTATTTTAAAAGTATTGTTACATATATGATACATGATTACATGGTTAGTTAGTTACATATTTCAAATGGAACAAAGTTAACATTTGTGGAGTTGCCGCCATGCCGTGTCGTGGTGGCTGTTGTTATTTTTGTTTTTTTTTTAATTTTTATTTAGGTTTTGCCATAATGTTGTGTCCGTGTCTCCGTATTCATATCGTTGCTTTGTAGGTGCACATTGATCCTCTTTTCTTTTTTGGTCACTCAATCTCCTCTCTCAACTACTGGTTGGTTGCTTCATAATGCTGAAATGGTGGGCATGTATAGTGATGCATTATTGGGTATATAGGAGTGGAGAGTGTTGAAAGGCAATCACATTCGTTCAAATTATCAAACATTTCATGCCATAGAAAAGTAAAGCACAGCTATGTTGGACATTGACTTTTCTTTATAGCTCATGAGGGCTATAATGCAAGTGTAGGAGAGTTGAGTGTGACATCTAATTTTGTACTTTAATATTGCTTAATTGCTTGCTGCATATATATTATGATAGGGATGAGACTTGAACCTTCATCCAATCTATGAAATATCTACAACTTGTGTGGGCTAAACTTACACCCCACACCCAAAAACAAGGAAACACGCTTTTAAGTTAAGATATAGTCCCTTTTAGTTGAATTATAAATTCTTTGACAAACCCCGACCATTGGCCATTGAATCAGTTGTAGCTGTGATTGTGTGAATTAATTAACAAGAGTAGTATATGCACCAATTAAGTGGGTCTCTACTTCCTTAAGAGTATCTTCAGTCGTAAGTCCTATTACATAGCCAAATTATACCATACTATTCACGAACACTACTCAATTTATTACTATTGAGAAAAGACATTAGTTTTCCTTCGTACTTTCCCTTCAGTTTTCTTCCAAAAAAGTGTGATTGATGCTTGCAAACTGCTAGGCAACCATTGGGTGTTCGTGACAATTACGACAAATTCTCTTTGTACAATTGGTTTTATGGGTTTTTGCTTCATTCTCCAAATTTTTATCATTGAATAAACACAAAGAGGTTTTATCTGACTGTAACTTTACATTTCAATATAAGTAGGAGGTACGAACTTTGTTATCTGAAAAAAAAAAAAAAAAAAAAAAACCAAAAGAGTTGTAATTTTCAAATAGTCTCTTAATTGTAGCTTTCGTTTCAAATCTGTTCATTGTCATAGTTTTCTTTCATTTTAGTTTTCAGTTTTCGCTGCCCCTTCAATATTCTTGAAATTCACAAGTGCAATTACGCTTGATATTCAGATCAATAACAAATCTGTTCTCTAACAAAAAACCCATATTTACACTTATTGGTCATACCGTGCGCATATGCCCTTGGTTGAACACTAAGTGTGAATCGTGTGATGTCCCTGACTTCACAGAGCTATGATTTACCATTAATTTGAAGAGCTTTTCCCGTATTACCCATTTTGTTTTAGTGTGAAGGAAATGCCTCGTTCAGTACTCTATTGTAAATTTGAGGCCCTCTATTGTGAAAACCTGTCATTACCACTGACGCTTACATTCAACTTCTTTGCAAAACCAGTGATCTGCTACTAATGCTTGACTATGCTGCTGTTTAACTTACTCCTGAAATTAACCATTTCAGCTTCTCCCAAACGTCTTACAAACAAACTTCTCCTTCTGTAAAGCTAAGTTTGTTTTTTTTTACAAATATTGTACGTACTTCTGCTTACAGCCTTCTGTTCATGCAGATTTGGGTATAGTTGCAAACACTTGGAGTCTATAACAGGTCATCTTTCATACTATAGTTTTATTTGTGTTATATTCTACTATTTTGGAAGGCTGCTTGATATACTTACTTGCATTCTTAAATTGCATTACTGCTACACACAAAAGCAAATTCCACTCAAAGACTCTTAACTGAAAAAATATGAACGGTCCATCTGGACAAAAACCTATCAAACTTGAAAAGACAGGTTTGTTTATACTTGCCCTTATTACGCTCTTCCTCAAGCTCAACTCTTCAAATCCTTGCCCAAATCTCCCGTTCAAGATACATATCTACTACTACTTAAGCATATTAACGTCTTTCTCTTTATTACGGTTACCTTTTCTTTATGTAGTAACTGCGCGCAGGAGCAGTTGTTTATGGGCTAATTTCGCTCTAACTTTTCCAGATTTGTAGATCCCATACTGTAGTTTGGTGCTCTGATGTCTCCCTTTCTCTCACTCTAATTGATTCTCTCTTTTCTGTTTGCAAATATGTGGATTTGTTTGCATGAGTGTTAGTGTAAGCGTCGCTATATGTTTAACTTCAACTTTCTGGCTTTTCCTCTCATATATATCAATCTGCTTTTTTCTATGAAAGTTATTTGACTTCTTATGATTTCTATTTTTAAAATGAATGTTGATACAACTATTAGTTTTGTCAGGGTGAGTATAATTTTTATTCCTATAGGCTATAGTTTAAATCTTTACTCCATTAAAGATCAATCTGCCCTAATTTCCTATACTTGTTTATCATGACAGTCACCCACCAAATCAATCTCTCTCTCTCCCCTATTTATTTGAATAGATCAAATAAGGAATCTAATTGCCAAAAAATTGATTCAAATTATGATAACTTAATGTCTTCTCAATCATCAGCAGTTACGATATCTGGTAAATATCCAAACAACCTCTTCCAATTTGTCATTTCCATTTCTCAAATCGTTCCCAGCTGCTTCTTCTGCCTAGGAATTACCTTTGGCTTGGTTACTGAGAAAAGCTTGAAGGGAAAATGCCGACAGACTGAATTTCCCACATTTATTCTGTTTATATGACGGATTAAAATTTAACTAATGGTGGCTTTTGCGTACATTCAGTTTACTTTACGTTCTGAATTAAGCAGAATCATTTTGTCTTCTACTCCTACTTCTTCTGATTTGGGGTTTAATACAGTTTAGTTGGGCCTTTTGTGCATTGGCCTTGTATAAACTTGTAAATTGAGGGCACATTGTCAATTTACATCTTTAAATTGGGGAAATTGAACATTCAAATTGTGCTGATTACTCTTTTGGTTCAAACCATTGTATTCTCCAGCTTTTTGTTTTCTACATTGAAGCAAACACTGCAAAACTTCCCATTTAACTCTCTAACATTGAAGCCATACAATTGTTGCTTGATATTCTGATTTTTGTTTTTTACGGCTTAATAGAGTTTACTTCGGCTTTTTGTGATTTGCCTTTTCATCAACTTGTACATTGGGTGAAATTCTCATTTTCCCATTCAAGGGTTGTTAATCTGAATTCTCCCGCTTCATTAATTTCAAGTTCTATACCTCTATTGAATTGCTACATAACTACTGACATTGGCCAAACCATTTTCAGCAACTGACTCTTTTGTTTATGTTCTTCCCTTTGGATACAATAGTTCATCAAGTTTGCTACTGTTTATAACTACAAACTTACTATTAAAATTTTGTAGCGACCTTCTCGAATCTTCGCCTATTTAGACATGTGTATCGGCTTACACCTCACTTTCACTATCTGTGCCTTGCCATTTAATAAAGCTTACTTCTGCTTTTTCTGATTTGGATTTATACACAAACTTCGAAATTGTGGGAGATACCTATCTCCAAACAAAGCCTAAATCATGAATGACTCATTTGCTAATTCTGTCCGAACAGAGTCTGACTGTCAATCTCGGAGAGCTAGAATGACTGGGGTCATGGAGCTCGGCTAAAACAGAAGATTGGCTCGAAGGTAATTTACGACACTTTAATGTTCTTGTTGCCTTCTGTGCTTTGTTGCTAATCATTACGATTTTGTTGTCATTTTGTCTGGTTTGACAATTTAGGTTTAATGTGGAGTGATTTTTGTGTGGGCTACTATTGTTTTATTTCATACTCTTTTGGTTCAAATGAATTCTTTGCCTTTTCGCTTGGCATGGCTTTCCTTAGAAATTAAGAGATGTGCTTTTATTTGAATTCAATGTTAGACTCAAGACATGTCTTTTGAGGCTGCTTTAAACATTACACAGCTTTGTCACTGACTGACCATGGTATTTTGAGCTTTTGAAAGTATTGTCTTCAATTAAGCTCTTAATTTAAGGTAAAACCACGGTCTTTTCTCCCTTCAGAATTTGATAGTAGGAGTGAATTAATTTCCCTTTGCTCAAAGGCTGATAAAAGGAGTGAATAAATAGTTTATGTTCATGACTGATGCTATACTGTCCACATTGGTTTCCAAACGCTGATAATTTCAGAAACTCTAGCAGTTCACTTTCCTTTATTGTATTTGAGGTAATTTCCCTCGTTTTTTCCCTATAATTTCTGAAACTAGGCTTCCTGGATGTGTTAAAATTTGCTCTTCTTTAATTCCAAGCAGCTTTGAATTTGTCACCAGCCTTAAATTTAATTTTGTTATTCAATTCTAACCAACTTGTGTTAGGGTGAGGCTTCATTTCTGTGCTTTACGATTTCGCTCTGTCTTTCTCGCTTTGGCTTCATTTGTACGTTTCCACCGCCTTAAAAAACTGCATATCTAAAAAAAAAAAAACAAGATATTTATCAACTTGTGTTTGAAAAATTTAACTGCTAAAAAAATGAACATGCAGTTTGGTCACCACTTATTACTAGGTGCTTATTATTATGTTTTATTCCAATTGTGTCTTTTCTTTCCCCAAGCTTCGCTTACTTATCCTACCAATTCAGTTCTCCTTAAAAAATTTTAACACATTGTTCTAAAAACAACTAAACTCTTGCTATGTTTTTAGACTTCTATAGTAATGGCGCATGATAAACATGATACAGAATAGAGGAACAATGGTACTTTCATTAAGAACAATTGTAGCTAAATATGTTCGCATTGTATTCTCTGGCATGTTCTCTGAATACATTCAGCAATAATTTGGCCTTTTATGACCCACCAAAGGGAAGTGGTAAAGGAAGGACCATGCAATTTCATTACCACTTATTATTAGCTATTTATTATTACGCTCTGCGCTATGGACCATTTGCCTTTTCAAAGTCTGTATTATTGTAAGTATGGTCCATTTGACCCTATATTCAAGTTCTATGTATTTTACTGCAAGCTGTATTTCTTCAAGTTCTCAAATGAACAGCTCTATTAGTAAAAGCAATACTCACTGTAGTAATCCTTTTGTTCTCTAGAAATTGTTGCTTATATATCTTTCTTAGTTTTTAATGAATGTGTGTGTGTGTATTTCAATCCAATTTCCCTTTTCCTTCAATATAATTAGCCACAAAAGTACCAGTTAGTGAGAGAGAAGCGTAGCCGACTGCATGAATTTTGATCACTGACCTGTCATTTGCCTTCCTAATCTTCTTTTATAATTTATATGCGAAAGAATCAGAGCAGGAAAACAAAGTTGAAAAACCCATATACTTATCACTGTAACTATGAACGAGAATATACAATGCACTATTTATCCTTGCAATATGCAGAGAAATAAGAGAAGAGAAAGGAAACCCCCTTTCTTTTTAGTTCTCTTGTTTGGTAACTTAAATCGGGAGAAAAGCGTAGCTTGTTTAGTTTGGCCTTTTGTGCGTTGGAGTTGTATCAACTTGTAAATTGAGGGCAAGATCTTAAGTTACATCTGTAAATTGGGAGAAATTGTACCTTCAAATTGTGCTGATTACTCTTTTGCTTCAAACCATTGTATTCTCCACCTTTTTCTTTACTACATTCAGGCAAACAGTGCAAAACTTCCCATTTAACTCTCTAACATTGAAGCCATACACTTGTTGTTGGATATTCTGGTTTTTGTTTTTTAGGGCTAAATAGAGTTTACTTTGCCTTTTTGTGCTTTGGGCTTTCAAAAACTTGTACATTGGGTGCAATTATCATTTTCCCATTCAGGCTTTGTTAATCTCAATTCTCCCGCTTCATTAATTTCAAGTTCTATACCTCTATTGTATTGCTACATAACTACTTACATTGGCCACACCATTTTCAGCAACTGACTCTTCTGTTTATGTTCTTCCCTTTGGATACAATAGTTCTTCATTTTTCCTACCGTTTATAACTATGAACTTACTATCAAATTTTTTTAGAAACCTTCTCCAATTTTTGCCTATTTAGACATGTGTATCGGCTTAGAGCTCACTTTCACTATTTGTGCCTTGACATTTAACTAAGCTTACTTCTGCTTTTTGTGATTTGGCGCTTTACATAAACTTGGAAATTGTGGGAAAATGTCAATTTTAATTGCGTTTGTTACTCTTTTACAGGAGATTGAGTTTAGGCTTGCTATGTTGTAAAATTCATACATACCAAATTGAGATTTTTGAGTCCTTGCTTTCTTCTTGTCTTCAAATTCCTTCTTATTATAAATTTGCATCCGAGATTTACTGTTAATGTAGAAATTCGTTACTTCTGGTAACCAATTGTTTTGCCTTTTTGGATATGTGTCTCGGTTTAGAGTTTACTTTCACTAGATACAATTTTGATAAATAAGATCATTTGCTGATTTTCTGCCTCCAGTTCGCACTGGAATTACAAATGGAGTTGACGGAATGAAAAAGCATGTCTCTTTAAAGTGAAAGTGGAATTCGTCCGTTGTTTTTTCCTTTCCATTCACTCGGAAATGGGATCCACACAAGGAAAAGCACTTGTTAATCCTTTGTGTACCTTGGTGTTCCTAACCATCCACTCATTTTTGCTCAATCTTCCCTTATAGTAATAGATATATGGTACTAAATAGTAAAAAATCTATACAGGCAGTCTTTTGAACCCGGTGTTTCCAGTGGCGGAATTTTTATTTTTAGCTATTCATAATATAATTAATATGAATATAATCCAACTAGCGGAGGATTATAAATGGATCCTTTCGACTATAATCGATGGAATCGACCCTTGCGCTATATAAAAAACAGTCGATTTGAAAACTTATAATCTATAATCTGATGATCGAGTCGATTCCATGATTATAAGTTCATTAATGGGACATAAATGTGCCATTATTTTTTCCTTCTGGTTTTCGAATCTCCTGTTATGGATATTCAAGTAATCATGTGTATGATTGGTCGGACCTTGTTGCTTTTGATATTTGTACTAAGGCTTTAATTTGACTTCAATTATTTGAATGAATTTTTATAACTCGAGCTACTCTGTCATTGATGTTATAGTAGTACTTTTTGAAACTGCATCCAGAAAGGCATGTTGTTATAAAATTTATAATGGAGCTACCTTACTATTGGGCTGAGTGACTCGGTCTCACCTTTTTGCTATGTAAAATAGTCTATTTCACATAAGTTTTAAACAGAAGCTGTTAAAAGCAACTATCACTGTACGTAGCTTAAGCTCTAGGTTCAGGTTCAGGTTCAGGTTGAGGTTCAGGTTCAGGTTCTGCCCAAGTGTAAGCAAGAAGTTGGATGAGAAAACAATTGCAATCAGTGCCTTAGAGCACGTTTGGTTGTCACTTGAATTTGGATGAGCTCATTTGTTACTTTTATAGTATTTTAGAGAAAAATCTAGCATGTTGAATGATGACATTTGAAAAATAGGGGACTTTACACATTCCTTTTTATATTGACATTTCCATTGTTTTCTTGAAATGACAAATTCGTGATTAAGCATCGTTCTGAATAAACATTAAATGGATCTATTCTAGATGCTAAACTTCTTGGTTAAAAATATTCTGAAAATTATGAATGCATGAATCCCATTCTAGGACGCCCATAGATTTTGTTGGAACGAATATGTTGTATATTCTGTCTCCATTAGTGGTTGCAGAAGACTGCTACTTTCCAAGAGTAGTGTTACACAATGTGTTTATTTTTATTAACATACAAAATTTGATTGCCTGTCTTGAAAATTCCCCTATTCCGATGTCTAAAACTCGGATGGCCGATCCATGTGATACAACGGGCATTTCAACTATCTCGGAACAGGAATAGGTACCTCTACAAGCCAGCTAGCCAGCCAACCACAGCAACCCACCAAAAACATGTGTATAAGTTTCAATTGAAGTTTCGTTTTACCTCAGTTGTATATGCCTACTGTAAAAACATATATTATGCATATCATTCATTTGGTTAGTTTACATGTGGTAAAATATCATCTCTTGTTTGTTCCCGTATTCACTGGGTTGGGTTACAGGAAAATTCAACAACATACTCGACAAACGCATTCATGTCCTTTTTTGGGAAAATTCCTTGGGTCATATATTTGTAGTGGTGATTTATTGGGTCCCTTTACTTACTGTCTCCTCATCATTTATTTGCTTCATATACCCCATATGTCAATCTTTTGTCATCATGCAGGTTCTATTTAAACTTATTCATTGGTCTCCACACTCAAATAATGAAGTGACCATATATTTTCACACACATATCTCTGTACTCACACCTACACACAAGTATGTATGTGCATCTATTATCTAATGAGGAATGATTGTGATATATTGCTCCAAATTCACAATTCAAAACAGAATTACAGGGTGGATCTCCAACTGCGTATCTTAATTAACCAGTTATTAATCAGGTATTAATCTTATACTAAATTTTACTTCAATTTGTCCATTTCCTTCTTACTACCCAATTCTAGCTTTTCTTTGATGTTTTGATTGTTTAATTTTCCAAGCATAGATTTACATATCAGTGTTTATTCCTAATCATAGGATCATAATACAGTTTATTTCGAGTCGTGTGACTATGTTATTGATTTTTGTTTTCCTTTCTGTTACCTACAAAGTTGTTTTAATGCACTTTTTCAATTATAATTCAATCCAATGAAATTAAATATCTATATAATTATTGAACATGATTCCCGTGTCAAAAATATGATTTAAGTGTAGCCTTATTCTTCCTTGTACCAGGTGTTGGGCTTTTCGTTCAAGTGGTGTGATATGTATAAAAAATCATAGCAATCTTCTTTCAGCTGGAGCAGTTTCTGCCATGGCTTAAAGGTCAGTTTCTTGACAGATTGCAGTGTACAGTCAGTTTTAAGTCTCAGATCCTCATTTCGATATTCTGCTCGCTTTTAATCTACCTTCTCTGCAAACTAACTATATTTTAATTCTGATAAACCTTACTATTGTGAAACCATAAAAAATCCCAAACACCCACACCCTTAATTGGATTTACAAATGCACCTTTGAATTCCCTTTCTTTGAAGTAGCTACATAAACAAAATTGTTACTTTTGTGTGGTTGAGGCTTTCTTTTAACACCAACCTAATTTCCATAGATTTAAATGCACACTTTTACTACTTTTCAAAATAGTATGATTCCTTTCAGTTTCATTTTTTCTTCTTTCAGCTTAATTTCCTATGTTTCTCTACGATTCTTCATGATAACTGTCCTTATTTAAGTTTCGCTATTATCATTTTCCTTCTATGCAATTGACTTGCAATATTAGTAATAGTGTCAACTATTCAGCGTCACGGTGAGTCTCACTGTGAGTGTTCGAAAAAGAGATGAAGGAATAGGGAAAGAAGAGACGGGGGAAGAAAAACTTAGGATTTATTCTCCTATCTGATCTACGGCCGGCCTAAGATTAATTAAGCATGCTTTTCAACCTGTTCGCACTATGTTTCAAGCCATTCTCTCTGCTGCCAAATCATCCTATGCTGCTGCTTCCTGCTGACTTCAATTTCTCTGACAATAGTATTGCATTGACTTTTCTTCCTCTCCCACCTATATTGAGTTGCCTAATTCGAGTTTGTAAAACTATGTAATGTATTGGGTTTCAGAGGATATGGTCAGCTTGTAACATTGGATCCGTGTATATATACTTGCGTATGAAAGTTGTGTATATATATATTCTCTTTAAGCACCCAGAACTGAACTTCGATGAGATTTTGACGTTTCAATTGGATTTAAGCTTATTTATTGCAAGTGATACTTTTTAATTTTTCCCTGTGTCGATTTCAGAATATTGTATCAATTATGAAGTTCTAATCTTTTGCTTAATCCTTTTGCAGTTTCACCATGATGGCTGCTACTTGGAATATTACAGCTTCGGAGTTTTGACAGGTGTAGTGATACTGTAACAACGAATTTGCTAAAGACTGTAAAATCTAATTTTGAGAGTATGTTTACTAATATCTCTGAAACTCCATATTACATTAGTCATGTTTGATGAAATGCTTCACTCAAGCACCCTTTTGTTGGGATAGTTGAGTTTATGTAAGCTACCATGCATCAAAAAAAATCCCCATTATCATTCTGGTGTTTAAGTATGAATTCTTGAACTAGAATAGCTAGCGGCTTCTAAATCTTTGTAGGATGTTCTTACATTTACAATTTCCTATTTAACCGTTTTAACATCTTATTATACACTTTGAAGAACCACTTAACCCCAAAAAATGGCCAAATTAAATTTCCCGCACGTCGCGCGGGCCACCCAACTAGTATATATATATAAGTGGAAGTGTGGAACTGTCCGTTTCGCATAGGAGGTATATGTATAAACCACTAGAGCTCTCAAAATTGCTCTCACAAAGCTTTACGTTCTCTCCGGAGAGCCCCCAAATACTCAAAACAAACAGCATATGGGTAATGCGCCCAAAACTCTTATCCTATTACAAGTCTTTATGCTTTCATAGGCTTTACTTGGGATTAATCCTACATCCGTGTAATTATTTGTCGTCGGGCCCTTTTTTGAATAGTCTAGTCGTCTAGTTATTTGTGCACTTCACAAATTCAAGAAAGTACATTTGGTTTTTTTTTTTTTTTTTGGGATCACGGAAAGTACATTTGTTTTTTTTGTTTTTTTTTTTTAATTTTATACTCACCTGGATCCGAACTAGATACACACACCCGACATGCACACACACTTCAACCCCAAAACCCCACACTGGTCCACAGCAAAGCTCAACAAGGGTCATTCATTCCAACTGAATAATAATTGGGGGCAAGCAACTAGAATCCCCTATGAGAATTCAAATCATCTCCTTTCCCACTGGGAAGAGAAATGCTATGCCAATTGAATTACAACACACTCGGCGAAAGTACATTTGTTAAATCGAATAGATAATGGGTAAGTAATACTAAAGAGACTTGTAATTATACTTTCGGTTTAAAGATGACATTTAAACCTTGTGAACGTGGTTTTGTGTTAAGTGTAGACTTTGATTGTGTTAACTTTCGACTTAATACAATAAATATATCATTCATTTCAGTCATAATTATATGGGTTAAGTGTTAATTTTTGAACAATAAAGGGGGATCAAGTGAAAATTCAGTCTAACCACATGAGTAAAATATATTTAATCAATCAACTTTGACACAAAGCTAATGATTTCATTTCAGTCACAAGTATATGAAAGTAAATGTCAAATTTTTTTTGTGGTGTTCTCGGAGATGTACATGTGCTCGCAAAACGCATCTCAATTGGTTCCTTTACAATTCAATCATACCTATTTAAAAAAAGTTTTCTTTACTATTAGGTCCATTTCTTTATTTTAGTAAAAAGTCTATATGTTATAAAAGTTATATTTTTTTATTTTATAAAAAAATTGAACTAGTTATGTGAAATTTCTCTCAATTTTAAATTAAACTAGTTATGTAAAATTTCACACAAAAAAATTATTTGGATTTCACATAACTTTTAAAACATAAGGACTTGATTCAGTAAGTTTTACTAGTAATGGAGTTTAATCCAAAAAAATAAATAAGTTTTAATTAATTTAACTTTTTATTACCTTTCTATCAATTTAAATATATATATATATATAAATTATAAAAATAAATAAAAATAAAAATAAAAACTGGAAATAATTTAGAGTAATGTTAAATAGACAATTTCTATAACACCCGTACCCGGAAGAGAAGATTAATGTGGTATTAGTGTGTGTTAATTAATGATAATTAATGCATAAAATGATTTAAGGTGGGGTTATGAACCCACATGTGAAAAGGGGTTCAAATGCGAGCACAAATGAAAGTCATGGGAAAGGTGGGACTGGTATAAAAGTGGGGCCCAATAAGGGTCTAGTTAAAGTAATTTGCATTTTTATGTCATTGTGTGCTTATATGAATACTTGTTTAAATCTTTAAAGATATTTTTATGTCTTATATAGGTTAAGGGGACCAATTTGGGTACCTATGTGAGGGCGTATTTGAATATAATTGATAATTTATAGGTTTAATAGCAACCTCATAATTTATGTGGGACCACGTTTGGGACCCACGCGGGACATAGATTAAATCCATTTAGAAAATATGGGTAATTAATGTAATTAATATGAGGGTTTCATAATAAAGCTTAAAGAAAGTTGGGGGAGGTAAATAGAGTTTATGGAAAATGCATGGCAACACATATGCATGTATAGTAGATGTGTCTTCTTAGAATTAAAACACATCTGGGATCTGAATTGAAGAGAAAACGAGAGCTCCGAGTCGGCAACGGTTTCCTCGACGACAAATTCTTATCGTTCCTTCGTCGTTCGACGTCGGATTTACGATCCGATACCATATTTGGACTCGTAGAGGTAAGAGGATCATATGCAAGTCTTTTATTTTTATTTTCGGCAACGTTTTTCCTACGACTGTTCTTAATAGATGATGTTTGTTGTACCAAAATTATGTAGGATTACTCTAGAACAATAATTGGGTTTGGTTCTAGCTTGAATCGTGATTTTAGGAGCTTAATTACATATAAATCGAAGAGGTGAGTGTTCTAATCCCAAAGTTGGGTGTTTAATTATGTTTATGTGATAATTGTTGTTAATAGCTGCTTAATCCATGCTTATGTTCATATATGTTGATGAATTTGTGTAAAAATCATGTCTATAATGTGAATTTGGTGTGCTTATATGCTAAGTTGCCTAAATACTTATGTGGATTAAAGGAAAGTCAAGTAGTGGTCACCATTTATAGATCACATATGTAAGGGATAGTAAGCCCTCAATGAGTGGGGCGTGGTGACGACCACAATGATGGAACAATGATGCCTTTGGAATCACAAGAGTGTGTGATACGCTATATGCGATAAAAGAGTGAGAAATTCAGGGGTGAGAAGGACCTAGGGGTGGTGACTTAAGATACTTGACTTTCCGGAGATCATTACGTTGTTGTTTGTGATAATTGTTGCATTCACATATTGAACATTCCAATAGCATGATTAGTTCTCTCACTAAGCGAAAGCTTAAAAGAAAATATGTTTTCTGTTGTGGTTATTGAATAACCATCGCGAGTACGACACGGGAAGAAGAGATAAAATGATTAGCGTAACGAATTGGGCGTGAGGGGTTGGGAGAGATGTTGATATGTGCATATGTTTAGTTGTTTTGGGTTAAGTTGTAATCTAGTGTTGTAAATAACTTGTACGTATTTGGTAATGCTAGAAACAACTTGTGTTTTGGGAATCCTTGTAATATGTTAAATTCACATTTAGTATGGTTGTGCCCAATGTTGTAAGTTGAACTCGTAAGGTACAAGTATATACATATATTGTTGGGAGTAAACTTGGACAAATTGGAGTAGTTTGTTGTAATTAACTTCTTGTTTCCTCCTTGTGATGGGATGTTTATGAGAGTTGGGAACAAAGTGGATTTTGATGCAAGTTTGAGAACTTGGAGAGGAAATTTGTGTATTTTGGTCGTAGTGATACTCTTGAATGCCTTGAGTTAATATTTAACAGCATTTGGGAATGTTTTTGAAGTAACTGTGAAGTTCCCATATGGTTTGGTTATTTTGGTAATGGTTTAGAACTTGAAAAGTGATGTTTTTTTAGCAGCAGGGAACCATTATGCAGAAGTCGGATTGATCCGCCCCTTTTCGGGGACATTCTGCTAGAAAATACAGAAGATGGATCGATCCAGCCTCAAGGGCGGATCGATCTACCTCTGTTTTTAACAGTCGTCGACTTTTACGGAAACAAGCATAACTCTTTCTAGAAAACTCGAATTCGCGCGTCATTTTTTGCATTGGAACCGGGACTCAAAGACCTATCTTTTGGTGTAAATTTTGGATATATTTAATTAATGACAATTTTACCCTTGGGGCTATTTTGTGTCAACAAAGCTGTTTTATGAGGTCTAATGCATGATTTTCTTAATAAATTAAGGGTGTTTTAGCGTTTGGGCCTTATTACATGTGTCCTAACTCGCCCGAGACAGGTTGGGGTGTGACAGTTCCGGAGCAACGACTTAACCTAGTTGTTAAAAAGATTTTTCATGTTATGCTTATACTAGGTTTCAAACCTTGATGCTTACTGTCCGTTTGGTTTGATTTTGAAATATAATAAAGTATTATTGAATTGATTTTTAATTATAATTCTCTTATATGGCTTGAAACATGAACGAATTATAATTCTAAATTGATTTTCTATTATACCCCTGTTATATTATAAGTCATGCTAAAATAGAGTGGTAATTTAATAAATTCATGCAAATAAGATAAAATTCTAAACAAATTGGACCAAATCCCCTAAACAAGAATTTGGTAGATATGGAAATGAAATCAACCACAGTTTAAAGTTAAACCAACCGTAAGAATTGCCACAAACAAAAATTACAATTGAAAAACCGTTATTGGTTGTGGAAACCAAACTAACTGTTTATATCTTTGCATGATACCATTATACCCCCCCCAAAAAAAATAATAATAATAAATAAATAAAAGAAAAAGGGAAAGAAAAAATAAGACAATACCGTGTATGTGCTGGAAAATGGTTGATTTGGTTAGTCTTGTATGTACCACTATGGCATGGACCATTAATTAAGACAATGGAGTAGCTTATGTATTTCAAGACTACAAGCTAAGGATGTGTCTGACATAGTTTAATTAAATGTTGAAAATTAAATTTTTTTGCATTTATTATTTTTAGTGCGTTTAATAATGCACCACTTAATTGAAAAAAATAATAAAAAATCTACTGAAAACTTTAATTCAAATATCTTTAATGTAAATAATCATTAAATATAGTCTATTTCATTATTTGGAAATACTTTTTTTTAGTATTGCAAGTTGAAGCGTTTAAAATTTTTAATACCTAAAATTTAACACTCAATTTTCAATTTTATTAAACGGACCCTAAGTTTCATTTATATTTTATGTGATTGTAATGGTTTTGTGATATGTGGATCTTGAATTTAATGTGACTAGTATTATGTTTTTCGAATTTAAAACTCATATTTGACTCCAAATTCTTTGGTAACTATACATGTACCACATGTAATGGATATGGAGTATCTAAAAGCTATAGGATTCATATTTCAGTAAAACATGATTCGCAAAAAACAATTAAAAAACTAAAAAATAAGTCAATGATTTTATAAGCACATTCTAATGTGAGGTGAGAAAACACTCTACCACCAATGGATGTAGATTTTTTATTTATTTCATAATGTTTTTCTATTATCTTGAGATCAAATCTCCATCCAATGGTTACAAGTCATTTCAACATCAACATCAACACTATACTATAAAATAGGTTTAGAGTGGTTTCAATTTCAATTTTGTCCTAATTTGTCATTTCTTGATTTGTTTGAAATCACATTTTTACCCTTACTTTTAATTTTTGTTCCATTTTCTTTTAATGATTACTTTCATTTTTTATCATTTTATGAGGGTAGGTTAGTCATTTCACCCACAAAATAACACTTGATACTATTAGGTCAACTTTTAAAATTAAATAATTTTAGAAATGATGATTCAATCAACTTTTCAAACAATAATTACAAATATTTATAATTTCATTCAACTTTTAACTATGATTCAATCAACTTTTCAAGCAATAATTACAAATATTTACAATTTGGTAAAAAAAATTCAAAAGTCAAAAATTGTAAAGGCACAACCGCTTTTCGGCTTTGTGGTTTGTATGTTTTTTCGTTCTTTCCAAACAAGTCACTAGCTTGTTTGGTTTGGTTTGGTTTGGTTTGGTTTTTTTTGGTGTTGTGTTTGGTTTTTTTTTTTTTTAATATTTTTTATGTTTTTGGGTTTTCCCAAACAAACCACTAACACAAACAAGGCACAACACAACCAGAATTGGGCTATGCCATGTTTGATTTTGTTTTGGTTTTTGTTTGGTTTTATTTTTCTTTTTTTGATCTTCCCAAACAAAGTACTAACATTTATTTTATATACCCTATATAAATCTAGAGTAATACTTGGGGCACAACCAAACACACAACTTTTGGGACACAACCTAATTAATGTGTCTATCTCTCTCCTGTGTCATTGTGGGGTCCAGTGACATCACATGAGAGAGATAGACACATTAATTGGGTTGTGTCCCAAAAGTTGTGTATTTGGTTGTGTCCCAAGTTTTACTCATAAATCTATATCTACACCCTACATAAAAGAGGCTATCCAATTTTAATTTTGTCCTTATTGCTAAATGTGATTTTCAATTTCAATTTTATCCTTATTTGTCATTATTTGAATTGTTCATTTTTATCATTTTCCCTTTGAAATTGTAATACTCGTACCCAGAAAATGGAAGTAATATTTATTTGTCATGCATTAATTAGTATAGTTAATTGCATGTGATATTTGGGTAAGTTCCAGTTACCCCGATGTGATAAGTGCTTCGAGAAGGGCACAGTTGGATAGATGTGAAATGGGATCCACGGGAGGTTGAGATTTGTAACACCCGTACCCGGAGAACGGGTTAATTATTGTGTTAATATGCATTAATTAGTATAATTAGTGTATAAACAGATTAAGGGGAGGCTTGGACTCGCCCATGTAAAAAGTGTTCAGAGAGGGACACTAGTAGAAAAAGTCTACAGTGATAAGGGGAGGCTTGGACTCGCCCATGTAAAAAGTGTTCAGAGAGGGACACTAGTAGAAAAAGTCCCCAGTGAGATGGGACAAGTATTAAAATGGAACCCAACAAAGGATAAATTGATAAATTGCATTTTAAATTATTAAATGCATTTTTACGTGATTATCGAATATTTGTTTAAATGCTTTCATATTATATGTTGATATATGTTTAGCATTTGGAGTTAGTTTAAACATTCCCATAAGGGTATAACTGAAAAAGTTCATAATCAGTAGGTGCGATAGCAATTTCACAAAATAAATGAGACCCGCGTTGGGACTCATACGAAACTTAGACAAACACTCACTTGAGTTTTGGATAGTTAATAAAATGTTTGGGGGATTTCATAATAAGAACCTAAGAAATTTGGAGGGTGTAAACGAAAAGAAGAGAAAATGTGGTTGACACCACATTGCATGTATATGCAAGTGTGTCAAGAGAGTAACAACTCTCAGATTTAAAACAAAAATTAGGAGAGAAAAGAGAGGCGCCGAGAGAAAAGGTGGAAGATTACGTCTCCGACGTCGTCAAATCGTCGTACCGTTACCGTTCGTTGTCCAATTCACAAATCGAAGCCATATTCGGACTCGTGGAGGTGAGACGGTCATTTCTATACCATTCTTTTACGTTGAAATCGTCTTAATTTTGTGACCCTTTATCTGACACAAGTAGGATATTTCCTCTCAAAAAGGGCATGAATGTGTTTGTAGACCTTAATTGATATTCGAATAAAATCTATAAATCATGAATTTGAGGGAAGAAATTGACCAAAATCTAAATATTAGTGATCAATTCATAACAGCTACTAAAATAGCCACTTTATTTGACATTTTAAATATACCAGAACTTAAATTTTAGAAAAGAAGTTTACCAAAATGTGAAATTAGTGACCAATTCCTAAAATAGCCATAAAAATAGCCACTTTTTAAAAACTTTTTTAAAGTGAATAATAAATATCCCAAAACTTGTTGACCTAAATGTCATTACACATATTACAATATATGAATCATGATATTCATAATGCACAGATTTATATATATACTAGTGAGGGTGCACGTGCAAGGCACGTGCCCGTTGGATAGTTGTATTCCTAGATATATTATGTATTAATTTTGACATTAGAGGTCTTTGGAGAGGTATAATTACTCATTCCGTTCTAAAATAAGTGCCAATGTTTCATTTTTTTGGATATTTTTAAAATAAGTGTCACGTTTACTTTTTTTTTTTTTTTTTTTGATATTTCAAAATAAGGTCCATTTTTAAAAATCAACATAAGATGTTAAAACAGTTAAATAAGAAATTGTAAATGTAACTTTTTAATCTAAAATTCTTCTTACGGAAGAAGTTGATAACTATCTTATAAATGAGTAGTAAACGTACATAATAAAGCGCCACTAAAAATATATGACACAAGTAGGGTATTTCCTCTAAAAAAAAAAAGGGCATGAATGTGTTTGTAGGCCTTAATTGATATTCAAATACAATCTATAAATCCTGAATTTGAGGGAAGAAGTTGACCAAAATGTAAATATTAGTGACCAATTAATAATAGCTACTAAAATAGCTACTTAAATTGACAATTTAAATATACCAGAGCTTAAATTTGAGAGAAAAAGTTGACCAAAATGTGAAATTAGTAACCAATTCCTAAATAGTAACTAAAATAGCCACTTTTTAAAACTTGTTTCAAGTGAATAATAAATATCCCAAAACTTGCTGACCTAATGCAATTACACATATTATAATATATGAATCCTAACTTTGAGAGAAGAAGTTGAGCAAATTGTAAATATTAGTGACCAATTCCTAAATAACCACTAAAATAGCCACTTTTTTTTACTTTTTATGAAGTGAATAATAAATATCCCAAAAATTATTGACCCAAATGTAATTAGACACAAATTGTTGATTGAAATCTCATTTGAGAGAAGAAGTTGACCAAATTGTAAATATTAGTGACCAATTCCTAAATAGCCACCAAAATAGCCACTTTTGTTGACTTTTTTTAAGTCAATAATAAATATCCAAAAAATTGTTGACCCAAATGTAATTAGACACAAGATTGTTGATTAAAACCTCATTATTATATTAAATAAAATTGTAAAAGCTGACTTGAATGTAATTATTTGGCCAAAATGACAGATTTACCCTCAAACAAAGCAATATATCCTTACGATGTATAGATAGATATATGAGTAATTATGGTGTAGTAAAGGGCAAAAGAGGAAGTTCATATTTTTTGACGTGCTTGTTTCTTCGTTTTTATACGATAGTAGATAGATAGATATATATAGTATTATATATACTTGTCATCCATAGATCTCTCTCTATATATATATGTATATACATATATTTGAATACAACATAATGCACATATCTCCTTTCATCTCCATAATTGCAGTTAGGTCTAAATTCAAGCTAAGCATCATATCCTTCAAAGACAATCGATGGGTGTTGGGTGTAGAAAGTAATGAAAAATAGTGAGAGTTTATAAGTTAAAGGTTATTTTTGGATGAAAGGTGTGTATAGAGAGCAAATTATTTAAAATTAAATTAGAGTTGTGGGTGTAAAGAGTAAGTGGGTGTAGAGAGTAAAATAGGCGGGTGCCGATGGAATTTCCCATTCTTTTTTCTATTTTTTTTTCTGTTGATTGCTTGGCTTGTTTGTTCGGTTTTTTCATTTTTCATTTTTTTTTGTCATTTTGTGGAACTCCAACTAAACTAAACAAAAAGTATAATTGAGTTGTGCACAAATTACTCGAGAACTACTACTAGGAGTGTTTAAGAAAAGTCAAAAATAGTAAAGCGATTGAAACTAAATTGACCAAACACCGATTGATCAATTTATTAAAGGAATACACAAGCCTAATCTGACTGAAACCCAACCTACCGAAACTGAAAAGTCAAATTTTAAACCACTAAGAAATTGAAGAAACCAACCGCGAACACTCATAACTACAATGAGTCATTCATTTCTTCTTCTTCTTCGTATTATTATTATTATTATTATTATTTTTTTTTTTTTTTTGAAGTGCTATGTATTTCATTAAATACTAATTTCAATTGAACCACGTCTCAACTTTTTATTTTCTGTTTAGTTTATTACTCCCTCCGTTCCATTTTATGTGTCCATCTTTCCTTTTTGGGATGTCCCAAAATTATTGTCCACTTTCCTAAATTAGTATGCAAATTTTACTTAGTTTTCCAAACTACCCTTCCTTGCAATCAACACCAAAAAAAAAAGTGCAATGATATGGGCAATTGTGGAAAGTAGGTGTAGATTCTTTTTGTCCCCTTAAATAGTTAGAATCCCTAAGATGGACACATAAAATGGGACGGAGGGAGTATTAATTTTCTATACATATTTTTGTCATATGTAGTAATTTTCAACTTCATCGAATAAAGAATCAAAACATATTTCAACTGTTTGACGACATACAATAGCAATTGTCAGTCGTTCGTACACTCTATCATTGGGTCTTTTTTTTTTCTTTTTTTTTTCTTTTTTTTTTTTATGTGATATCCTTTTGCACATTTGTTTACATCCTAAAAACAAAAATGTGACAAGAATAAAAAAATTAATGTTCTTTATAAATGTTTGCATCTTTTTACAAATTTTGTGCATTTTAATTTTTTTTAAAAATCTATATTTACATAGTCCACTTGGTGATATTTAAAAAAAAAATGCATGCTAAGAAGTTGAATCGATAGCAATTTATCATATGTTACTCGATTTAATAACGAATTTAACTTTTTCTGATCCCATAAACTAGGTGTTGGAAGATGAACTTAATATATGCCTATCTTTTCAACTATATGGAGAGGCTACTTTCAATCTTGCACCTATGCATTGTTGACAATAAAATTTATGGCTACAAGTAACATATCTTAAAGCTTATCCGTGTATTTTCTTTTTTCAAATTTGTATTCTTTGAATCCTTAGTCAATCTATAGGAACTATTGCTATATTCTTGAAAAGCAAAAGAGAAAAGGATCAACCATATAGAAACTAAATGAACTAAACAAAAAGGGTCAAGTATTCACATCTTTTTATGGTCCATGACTATGAATAAATAAATGAAAATTTTAGAAGTAAAACTATTATGAAGATAACAACATATGCAGAATTTACTTCAAACATTGTTAATTGGTGTTAAAAAATTGTTTATTTATTCTTTTCATATTTTTTATTCTTTTCCCATTAAAGGAAATGAAAGTGCGACAATTCGTTTTGTGAATACCATATTAATTTGAAAATGTTCTTTGTTTGGGTTAATTATTAATTTCTCAATGTGGAGTTTTATTCTTTTCAAAAAAAGGTTAAGAAAATGAATAGATATATTTACTAAATTTATTTTAAGAATGTGTTATGTTTTTTTTTATAGTTAAATAGTAATTAACTCAAAAACCCCAGTTCTATATTGACATAACTTTTTGAAAATCCTCAATATTAAATTGACATACCTTCGTTTGGGTTTACTATTTATTTCCATGTGTTTATGATATTATGTTATAGTAAAAGACTATATATAAGAAAAGAATCTTTAACTATTTGTTTTTCTTCCAACATGATGCGAATAGACATAGGTAATTTGAGAATTAATACAAACAGTGCAACAATCATAAAAATTTTTTAGACTATTTCATTATTTATTGAATAATTATTCTCAGATGAAAATTTGGAGCAATTTGGCTAAACAAAAAGAGTCATGATCGTTAAAAAAAATTTTAGGAGTTAATTTGACATAACAGAAAGCTAAATGAGCAAGTTATGATTTTTTTTTTTATATTTAATTTGATCACAAAAACTTATTTCAATTACAAGGGATATATTTTGCAATGGATTTGATAGTAAACTTTATTTGACCTTTGATATAATTGGTTCTTATAATGATATCAAAAGTTAGGGAATTGCTATTCGCATCCATGGATGAACCAATACACTCCATGAAATGTATTGACTGTATGGTGTGTCCACAGTATCATGGAGTGCATTAGTTCAATTTTGGAGTGAAGAATAGTAATTCCCAAAAGTAATCTTACCATACGGAATAATAATGCAGTTAAACCAAATGCTACAAAAACTTAATGACAAAATAAGTTCATATATGATCACGTAATTAGCAAGAACGAAACATAATCAAAGTTCTAAGAATTTTTTTAAAACAAAATTAAGACATAAATTAAAGCAAATAATTAGGAAGTGTTTGAGTACTTTACTTCAACACTTGAAAGAAATATTATAATCTAAACAATTTAATATCAGACATCTAATGTGATTCTTCTAGATTTGAATAATTTTCAAAAAGATGTTGAGAAATTATTTATACAAGTCAAGTATTTAGCCAGTTTGATCCTTCAATTTGTTTATATCTACCGTCTTATGCACCAATCACGTGCAAAACACTTAATTTTTCATGTATAAGTTCCATGTTTCTTCATTAGTTTGGTGCATTAAGTTAAATAAATTATTGAATTTAAGTTACAATTACAAAATAAAAGGACATCCACGTGCAATGCACGTACATGCTTTAAGACTAGTATATATATAGCCTATGTGCGAATTTAAAAAAAGGGGGCCCATTACAACAATGTTAGGGTGACGAACACTTTTTACAAACAGTACTTATAAACACACTCTATCTCTCTCCTGGGTGGCACTGTGGGGTCCACTAAAATTTTTCGGACCAAGGAGAGAGATAGAGTGTGTTTGTAAAAAGTGTCTATCACCCAAATATTACTCGTTAATTTATCAACTTTCTTTTGCAAATAAATCTTGTGTTAATACATGTTTAAATTTTATTTTATTTTTACAAAAAAATACATAGAGTGCCCCATCTTCGAAGTTCTCTGGGAGTCCCAAAAAGTCATAGCCGCCACTGGTCTGCTGGCATTTCTTTATTAACTATTAGGGTAAGGCTATAGTGAACAGTTTCTCATATGAAAAAGCACATTTTAGCCTTTGGATCAGTCAGCAGTCATAAATATATCTCGAGATCCTTCAAAATCCAATGACTGTTTTCTCATCTAAAGGTCATAAACTCTTTTCTCATATGAGAAGCTTCTCACAATAAATTTACTCTAAACTATTATAGTACATAGAAGCCTATAATCACAATTTTTTATGCATAATCATGAGAGGCCGGTTCCTTCAAGCGCCATGCGAACTGACTTGTTTGGGATAGTTTTTTCAGGATCAATAATCACTTATAGTTATATATGGTTTAAAAATCTATGACCATTTGGATTCTTTTTTTTTTTTGCAACTTAAAAATAAAAATTTCACAAGGACTAATAGCCCATGTGGCAAAAAAAATGTGAGATACACTCAAAAAGGTTTCTTAATTGCCAAAAAAAAAAAAAGATGCATCAAACGGCACAATCTATGCCGTTTGGGAAGCGCACAGCATAGGGTGTGCCGTGTGGTGGTGAGTGGTGTAGCACATGGCATATCATGTGCCATGTAGTGTGGGACGGTGCACCCTTTGCCGTATGGCCGAACTTAGCAAAAAATTAATCATACCATAAATTTAAGGTTAGCTAAGTTTCACTATCCTATACCATAGTTATATCTATACCATTGCAAGCATTCCACTATCCTATACCACAAAATTATACCAAGTTATCCTAAATTTTCGTCCCATTGTTGATGCTCTAAGCCAAGATAGCCAATTAGTTCAGACAAAAATTTGGGCCTGAAGTTGATCCCAACTTCCCAAGCGTGGTAATCCAAACTTATTTTCATCCCATCTCGTTGTTTTCATGCCGATTGAACATCATGGGCCTAGCCCAAACAAATATATATATTTATATATATATTTATTTATGTATAGAGAGAAATGCTATACTTTTCAAAAAGTTTTTTCTTCCAAAAAGTGTTTCTCAATACACGTGGTGATAGTGGGACCTTCTTCAATAATGATGAGACTATTTCAACATCAACTAATCAAAATTAATAACTCAACCCACCGCCACATGTGTTGAAAAATACTTTAAAAAAAATTTTGAAAAGCATAACATAACTCACATATATATATATATATATATATATACACACATGATTTGGGCTAGCCCAACCTATATAATTCTGGAGTCATGCTTTGCTCCCCAAATTTGTACTCCGAAATTTTCGAATAATTTGTTAATTTTACGGCATACATTAGTATGTGATACTCTCGATTATTGCTACAACTGTTAAGCCATTTAAAATCAAATTTCAGAAGCATAACAACGTTTATAATTTTGGACTCTCATTTCAAAAGTTTCAATGTACATTTATTACACACTTTACAAATTTACTTTTTTGCTACATAAAATTCTCTAGATTTTGCTAATATTCGAAAATACACCTAAGTATATACACTAGTCCCCCCTCCTAATTTTTGCCCCCCCCCCCCCCCCCCCCCCCCCCCCCCCTAGATATTTTTTTAAACTGATGTGTATGTATGTAATTTTTGAAAAAGTTTGGTGTGATTATAAATATAAATTTTAAATTTAGTTTACAAATTGTTTCATACATTATTAATTCAAATAATTTGTATTATCTCTCATTATAAAAAAAATTATAAATAAACACCACCAAAAAAAATTCGAGGGCGCCCCCACCCCAAATTAGACTCCTGGATCTATTTTTTTTGTTTTTGGGATGGAAAAACATATGTATTTCAAATAGACAAAAAAAGTGCATGACATGTTACTAAAGTGATATTATTAAAGTAATTTGCAAAGATTCTAAAATAAAGTAAAATGATTGAACACAACATTATCACCCTAAGTCCCATAAATTCTAAATGCCTCTACAACTTTTTTTTTTACGTCCACTTACTAAACTCTAGAAATTTTAAATGCATCCACCACTTTTCTTTCTGCACCCACATTATGGGTTAAGAAGATGGTCTTATATACAGCATAACTATATTGTAAAATAAATCTTAGCAAAAAAAAATTGCAAAATAAATGTATTTAGAATTTTTCAAGCAGCCCTTCTATTTTAATATTAATAAATAACTAGAGACATCATATTGTCAATATTCCAAAGGGACTTAAATACTCCTTTCACCCCTGGTCACGCACCCACCAAGCAATGTTGATGTCTTTTAGGATACTTATGTAATAACCTGCATTTTCATGCATTATCATATTTAAAATTTTCATTATCATTGGCATTATTATATTCAAAATTTAATATATATTGTCTGTTTATATGTTAATTTCGATTCTTATGTGAAAAGTTTAATTCTTGAATAATTGAAATTACTTTTGGGGTCAAAATGCAATTTTCATAAAACTTGCAATACCTGTGTTAAAATTCAAAACTGTATTTCAAAACGGTGGAATTATTTCTTTTAAACTCAAACTGTATTTTTATGAAATCAGAAAACTATTTCTAACGTTAAAATGAATTCTCTGTATTTTTGTGATAAACACCGTATCACGAAAATACCAGTGTAAGTTAAAACTGACCGCGCAGTGTTAAACTTCCACAGAATTTTGGAAGTAAATGATTGAACAAATTTATTTATACCCAAATTATTATGCTGATACTTTTCCTTAGGCCTTGTTTGGCAAATGTTGTAGTATGTGTGTTGCCCTTATGCCATAAGCTAGATTACCCAAACACACTTTGACAACACATCATCTCCACCAACCACCTACAATCTTCAGTGGAGCTTTATGTGTAGTGGATACACATCATTTTGCACATTCTTTGTAATTAATGGAAAAGTAATCTTTTGATTGTGCTTTGTTTGGCAATGAGTACCTTGCATGTGTAATTGTTAAGTTTATAGCTTAATTGCCAAACACCCACAAATTGACCCCTATATACTTGGCCCTTGGATCATCCGAGAGTGGTATAACTCCACTTATATGATGAAGAGTTAGTGGGTATCTACACATTATGCACAATCCTATTAATCTACTAATAGTTTAGAAATTAGTGGTTAATTATAAGATTTGTTAAACCAAAGTGGGTTATAAAGAAATCCTAAGAAATTCTTGGGCCCCAAGATCCTATAATTGCTGAGTTTATATATATACACACTTACAACACTCTCATACACACACTCTACACATTCTACAAATTGTAATAGAGAGAATTTTCAGAGAGAAAAGAGAAAGTTTGAGAGTTCAATTTGCTGAAAATTTCTAGAGAGAAGAGCTCCTCAATTTCCATAGCCAAGCTTGTATTGGATTTCTTGATTTGGTTATCTTTCTCAACAAATCTCTTTGCACTTAATCACAGTGAGTATTACTAACTCACTCCAAATGTAACTCATTCCTTATTTACTGATTTAGGTAGTTAATTTTAACAGTAGCAGAATTTTGTTTTCAGATTTTTGTTAGGAAAACGAATGAAATTTAAGGTTCTGTCCGCGTTGTCCCAAGCAAAACTCGATTCTGCACACTTTTCGTCTAATGCAATTTTCTCAGATTTTGCACCGTTTGGGCAGAAAATGAGGATTACAGTAGCAGAAAAAGTATATTAGAAATTCAATCTAATATTTTCTCTTTTAATTTTAACAGTAGCAGAATTTTGTTTTCAGATTTTTGTTAGGAAAACGAATGAAATTTAAGGTTCTGTCCGCGTTATCCCAAGCAAAACTCGATTCTGCACACTTTTCGTCTAATGCAATTTTCTCATATTCTGCACCGTTTGGACAGAAAACGAGGATTTCAGTAGCAGTTTTTAGAATGCTATTAGTTATGTTTAAAATGATTAAGGCAATGAATTACGAATTTTCAATCCCCGTACGCATATTATTTCTTTAATTCTGTGAATTCCTTTATGTTTAAAGTTTGATGACATTCATGTGGAGTCAGTTGTACATGCATGGTGAGTGTTGGTAGTGTGTAAAAGAGTAATGATAGTGTGGAAAAGAGTAATGATTATGTGGAAAGAGTATGAGTTTGAGTTGTGGTTGTGGTTGTGGTTGTGGTTGTAATTGTGGCTGTGGTTATGGTTGTGGTTGTGGATGTGATTGTGGTTGGAGTTGAAAAAGAGGATGAGGGTGTCTTTGAAATGCGAAGGTGGCAAAAATGGACACTCCCTGACGCCCATGGAAGCGTTAAAGTGTGTGAAGCCGAACTTGGACACTCACTGGCACCCATGGAAGTGCTAAAGTGTGGCCTATAGACACTCCCCGAATGACTCGAGTCTGGATACCTGTGTGGGGGTTGCCCCGGTATTTGCATGGCGGTTAGGGTATTCAAAGTGTGAGGCATTGGACACTCCCTGGTACCCCGGACCAAAGTGTGAGGCAAACTGGACACTCCCTGGCGCCCCGTTGCTAAAGTGTGGCTATCTTAGTATTTCAAAGATACCAGGAGTAGGATAGAGGGTTGTTGGGTTTTTGTCGAGAGAAAAGAGTCGGTTAGATGAGATGGTGCATTGTTCTCATACACGGTCACATATGTGTGAATTTATCTTTTAATTATTGTTGTGGTTGTTTTCTAACAAGCTCTTTATCATAAATATAAACTTGTGGTATTTAAATGGAAATGGGAAAAAGGTAAATGGGCATGTTTTTACATTCAAAGCTATGTTTTTAATACTCACCAGCTTCTTGAAGCTGACGGCGTTGATGCGTCCTGGACATTCGTGTCCAGGCTTTGCAGGTAATAACCAAGAAGAACCTTATGATTATGCAAATTAAGATCTGTTGCTGAGAAGAGATGTTACTTTTATATGCTTTATGATTATGTGTTGATTTGGTTTTGAGGATGACTGTAATAGACTGTAAGTTATTGTTTTATTTTCAAGGCGGTCTGTGCCTTAGTAAACCCTGTACTATAGGATGTAATAAGTTAGAGATTTAATTTTTATAAGCCCAGGTTGCCCTACTCTGATTAATGGTTTTATGTTGTTCGACGTTTGGGACGGAATCGATCCTTCAAACTGTCGCGACCTACGGGTCCATAAAGGAAATTAAACGCTTTCCATATTTATGCTACGTCGGGGCGTGACAGGTTTTAGTGGTATCAGAGCCATAGGTTTTCTAGATTGACCAGGCTCAGTTATTCACGCCATAGATTAGTGACATAGGTTACCCTAAAGTTTTACTAAGCTATACAACCAAGTTCTAGTGTTAGTTTAGTTCGGATTACCCTTAGTTCAGAAACTAAAATTCTAAGTTGGTTTTATCATAGAAATGATTACCCGTTTGTCTTGTCACATCGACAAAAATAATAGCAATTTCCATATACCTTCAGACATATCCATTTAGGATTAGTCGAGATAACCATAACTTATGATACCCCTACAGAAAGATAGTAGCCGAGTTTCTAAGGAGTTAAAGCATACCATAGCCCTCATTAATAGCTTAGGCACTGACAAATTTCCTGAGTCAAATCTCGGAATAGTCAGTATGGCCCACAACCAGAGTCTAGAGGATAAGAATACAACCTCTTTACTATTAGACAGCTCTAGTTCGAATACGTGTTATATGTACTTAATATATATTTTATTATATGCTTATGTGATAATACGAGTATGTGATATAGTGATATATACTATTTTGAAAATTTTTGTCATAGTACTGTTGCATGCATGTTTCTCATTCTACTACCCCTATCATGCATAGAATGGCTGGAAGACCAAGGAGGAACAGAAATCTGATTGAAGGAGCGCCCGAGGCTGCCGACCCCACGGGAATATTTGAAGCTTTTATCAGACGTCTCGAGAGGGTTAGTAATGCGAATGAAAACCAACGAGACCGCCAGACAGGAGATAAGCTGCTGGAGAGATTCCGTACGCTCAGACCCGAGCAATTTGCGGGTACCACGGATCCCTGGAAGGCAGAACAATGGTTAAGACAGATGGACCGCATGTTTGAAGCTGTCCAATGCAACGAGATGGACAAAAGGAGATTGGCTACTTTTCAACTAACCGACGCCGCTGCAGATTGGTGGGACTCGGTCATAGCCACTATCGGAAACACCGCTGCTATGGGGATGACATGGACGGCGTTCAAAGGGAGATTCCTGGAGAAGTACTTTCCGGCTACGGAGAGGCACAGAAGAGAGAAGGAATTTATGGATCTGACGCAAGGAACCAAGACGGTGCAAGAGTATACCACACAGTTCGAGAGGCTGTCACGATTTGCCCCGCACATGGTTGATACTGAGGAGAAGAAGATCCGGAAGTATAACCAAGGGTTGGCACCGCAGATTCGTCGCCTGACTCTCGGCCATCTAGACAAGACGTTTGAAGGACTAGTCGGCCTGGCTACCGATCTGGAAGAAGATGCTCGAGTATATCGCAAACAATTTGAATTCCGACCGCCTCAGAGGGGTAATTTTGGGAATAGACCACCAATGAATCGTACCCAAGGGCAGAAGAGGAACTTTGACGGAAGCAAGAAGGCACAAGCTATTACCTATCCGACTCAACCCCGAGTAGGAGAAGGAAGTAGTGGCGTAAAGTGCTTCAACTGTGGCAACCCTGGACATGTGGCTCGGGACTGCAAGGCACCAAGGCGTGCTGCTCAGCCAGGAATAGTCTGTTTCAACTGTGGTGAACCAGGTCACATCAGCAGGTTCTGCACTGCTCCTAAGCAAGCGACTTATGGGCAACAGGGTCAGACCCGCTTGAATGCTGTTATTCCTGATGCCGCTGGATATGATGGAGCTGTATATGAAGAAGGAGATCATGGAGAAGCTCAACCTGATCAGCAAGCAGTGGAAGGTACATTGACTCTATTTAACTCCCATGTTAGAGTATTATTTGATACGGGTGCTGCTCTCTCATTCATATCTGTTAATACAATTCGGAGATTGGGTATCTTACCTCATCGCTTAGAGAAAGCTTTGAAGGCTACATCACCAATAGGAGCTGCGGTCAGTTTAGGACATGTGTGCAAGGATTGTCCCTTAAGATTAGGAGACCGAGAAATCCCTGCAAGGTTGATCGTCCTATCGATGAAGGAGTTTGACATAATCCTAGGAATGGATTGGCTGTCTCAGAATCAAGTGAAGTTGGATTGTGCGAGGAAGAGAATTACATTCTCCGACAATGAGAATCAACCCTTTGATTTTCAATGTAACCCTTCGGGAGATATGTTCCTCACAAGATGTTTAGCCAACATTGAAGTCGTCAGTACAGAGGTGACAGCATCATCTATACCTGTAGTCAAGGACTTCGAAGAAGTATTTCAAGACATTTCTGGATTACCGCCCGAGAGAAGTATAGAGTTCTGTATTGAGCTTATACCGGGTACCGTACCAATTACTAAGGTTCCCTACAGAATGGCCCCCACAGAACTATTGGAATTGAAGGGACAAGTTCAAGAGCTCGAGAACCTAGGTTTTGTACGTCCTAGTACATCGCCTTGGGGAGCACCGGTATTATTTGTGAAGAAGAAGGACGGGACGCTCAGGCTGTGTATCGACTACAGAGAATTGAATCGAGTGACAATCAAGAACAAGTATCCTTTGCCTCGGATCGACGATTTATTTGATCAACTACAAGGAGCTACGATATTTTCCAAGATAGACCTAAGGTCGGGGTATCATCAGTTGAGGGTACGGAAGGAAGACATACCTAAGACTGCTTTCAGAACCCGATATGGTCATTATGAATTTCTGGTGATGCCGTTTGGATTGACGAACGCCCCGGCAGTGTTTATGGATCTGATGAACAGAGTATTCAAGCCTTATTTAGATCAGTTTGTCATCGTCTTTATTGATGATATTTTGATCTATTCTAAGTCAGGAGAAGAACACGAGCAACATCTACGGATTGCGATGCAGACGCTTAAGGACCACCACTTGTATGCCAAGTTCAGTAAGTGTGAGTTCTGGTTGCAAGAAGTGAAATTTTTGGGACACAAGGTGTCATCTCAAGGAATTTCTGTGGATTCGTCCAAGACCGATGCTGTATCCAACTGGGTTAGGCCAAGCAACCCTACAGAAGTTCGGAGTTTTCTTGGACTCGCAGGCTATTACAGGAGATTTGTTGAGGGATTCTCCAAGATAGCTGCACCATTGACTGGGTTGACGAAGAAGAATTTGAAATTCGAATGGACAGAGAAGCATGAGCGAGCCTTTCTAGAGTTGAAAGAGAGACTCACTACCGCACCAGTACTAGCAATACCCAAGCCTGGTGAGAAGTTCACTATCTTTAGTGACGCATCATATCAAGGACTAGGGTGTGTACTTATGCAAGATGACAGAGTTATAGCCTATGGATCCAGGCAGCTGAAGCCGAATGAGTTGAACTATCCTATTCATGATTTGGAGTTGGCAGCAGTGGTTTTTGCACTCAAGATTTGGAGACATTATCTCTACGGTGAGAAGTTTGATTTGTTCTCCGATCACAAGAGTCTGAAGTATTTGTTCACACAGAAAGAGTTGAACATGAGGCAGCGCAGATGGATGGAGTTGATCAAAGATTACGACTTCACATTGGAATACCACCCTGGTAAAGCTAATGTGGTCGCTGATGCTTTGAGTCGGCAGACTCGTGAGACGATCGCCTCCTTAATGGTTAGAGAATGGCGAGCATTGGAGACGTTGGCAGAGTTTGATATACAGAGTGCTGAAAGAGGAGAAGGACAACTTTTCGGATGTCTTATCCTACAGCCTGTTCTCATTGACCGCATTATCGGAGCTCAGAAAGAAGATGAAAAATTTCAATCATGGTTCAAGAAGGTGTCAGAAAAGGACTCGACAGAATGGAAAGTGGGAGTCGATGGAGGGTATCGGTGTAGGAATAGATTATGTGTGCCAGAGGTTGGGGAGCTTAGGAAGGATATCCTGGAAGAAGCACATAAATCAAGGTATACAGTTCACCCGGGAGGAACTAAGATGTATAAAGATTTGAAGAGAAATTTCTGGTGGGAAGGCATGAAGAAGGATGTGGCCGAGTTTGTATCCAAGTGTTTGACGTGTCAGCAAGTCAAGGCCGAACATCAGAGACCGTCAGGATTGTTGCAACCGCTACCTATTCCTGGTTGGAAGTGGGAGCACATTACGATGGATTTTGTAGTAGGATTGCCCCGGTCGCAACAGAATCATGACGCTATTTGGGTAATTGTGGATCGATTGACGAAGTCAGCTCATTTTATTGCTTACAGTATGACATACCCGGTGGAAAAGATGAGCCGGATGTACATACAACAAGTTGTGCGACTTCACGGTGCACCTGTATCGATTGTGTCAGACCGTGATGCACGTTTTACTTCTGGATTTTGGGAAAGTCTGCAAGAAGCTATGGGAACTTCGCTTAAGATGAGTACTGCTTTTCACCCTCAGACAGATGGACAAACTGAGCGTGTGAATCAGATCATGGAGGATATGCTTAGGGCTTGTGTGATCGATTTTGAAGAATCTTGGGAGACACACTTGCCTTTGGTTGAATTTGCCTATAACAATAGTTATCATGCGAGTATCGGTATGGCTCCGTTCGAAGCACTGTACGGACGACCATGTCGTTCTCCATTGTGTTGGGCAGAGGTTGGGGACACAGATTTGTTGGGACCAGATTTGGTTAGAGAAACCAACGAGAAGATTTCCTTGGTCAAAGAAAGGATGAGAACCGCTCAGAGCCGGTATAAGAGTTATGCTGATCGACGCCGAAAAGATTTGGAATTCAGTGTTGGAGATCACGTACTTCTTAAGGTTTCACCAACACGAGGAGTAGTACGCTTTGGTCTCAAGAGGGGGAAGTTAGCTCCGCGTTTTATTGGACCATTTGAGATTTTGGAACGTATCGGGAAAGTGGCCTATCAACTGGCGCTACCACCAAAGATGTCTGGGGTTCACAACGTGTTTCACGTGAGTATGTTGAGAAAGTACATACGAGATCCCTCGCACGTGGTTAGTTATGACGACATTGAGACGAGTCATAACGTTTCTTACAAGGAGAGACCTGTGAAGATTCTGGATCAGAGTATCAAGAAGTTAAGGAATAAGGATATCCCGTTGGTAAAGGTTCAGTGGAATCACCATGACGAGAATGAAGCCTCGTGGGAAGTTGAAGCTGATATGAGGAAGAAGTACCCGGAGTTGTTTCAGGACTAATTAGTCTTGATTTCGGGGACGAAATCCTGTTTAAGGGGGGAAGGGTGTAATAACCTGCATTTTCATGCATTATCATATTTAAAATTTTCATTATCATTGGCATTATTATATTCAAAATTTAATATATATTGTCTGTTTATATGTTAATTTCGATTCTTATGTGAAAAGTTTAATTCTTGAATAATTGAAATTACTTTTGGGGTCAAAATGCAATTTTCATAAAACTTGCAATACCTGTGTTAAAATTCAAAACTGTATTTCAAAACGGTGGAATTATTTCTTTTAAACTCAAACTGTATTTTTATGAAATCAGAAAACTATTTCTAACGTTAAAATGAATTCTCTGTATTTTTGTGATAAACACCGTATCACGAAAATACCAGTGTAAGTTAAAACTGACCGCGCAGTGTTAAACTTCCACAGAATTTTGGAAGTAAATGATTGAACAAATTTATTTATACCCAAATTATTATGCTGATACTTTTCCTTAGGCCTTGTTTGGCAAATGTTGTAGTATGTGTGTTGCCCTTATGCCATAAGCTAGATTACCCAAACACACTTTGACAACACATCATCTCCACCAACCACCTACAATCTTCAGTGGAGCTTTATGTGTAGTGGATACACATCATTTTGCACATTCTTTGTAATTAATGGAAAAGTAATCTTTTGATTGTGCTTTGTTTGGCAATGAGTACCTTGCATGTGTAATTGTTAAGTTTATAGCTTAATTGCCAAACACCCACAAATTGACCCCTATATACTTGGCCCTTGGATCATCCGAGAGTGGTATAACTCCACTTATATGATGAAGAGTTAGTGGGTATCTACACATTATGCACAATCCTATTAATCTACTAATAGTTTAGAAATTAGTGGTTAATTATAAGATTTGTTAAACCAAAGTGGGTTATAAAGAAATCCTAAGAAATTCTTGGGCCCCAAGATCCTATAATTGCTGAGTTTATATATATACACACTTACAACACTCTCATACACACACTCTACACATTCTACAAATTGTAATAGAGAGAATTTTCAGAGAGAAAAGAGAAAGTTTGAGAGTTCAATTTGCTGAAAATTTCTAGAGAGAAGAGCTCCTCAATTTCCATAGCCAAGCTTGTATTGGATTTCTTGATTTGGTTATCTTTCTCAACAAATCTCTTTGCACTTAATCACAGTGAGTATTACTAACTCACTCCAAATGTAACTCATTCCTTATTTACTGATTTAGGTAGTTAATTTTAACAGTAGCAGAATTTTGTTTTCAGATTTTTGTTAGGAAAACGAATGAAATTTAAGGTTCTGTCCGCGTTGTCCCAAGCAAAACTCGATTCTGCACACTTTTCGTCTAATGCAATTTTCTCAGATTTTGCACCGTTTGGGCAGAAAATGAGGATTACAGTAGCAGAAAAAGTATATTAGAAATTCAATCTAATATTTTCTCTTTTAATTTTAACAGTAGCAGAATTTTGTTTTCAGATTTTTGTTAGGAAAACGAATGAAATTTAAGGTTCTGTCCGCGTTATCCCAAGCAAAACTCGATTCTGCACACTTTTCGTCTAATGCAATTTTCTCATATTCTGCACCGTTTGGACAGAAAACGAGGATTTCAGTAGCAGTTTTTAGAATGCTATTAGTTATGTTTAAAATGATTAAGGCAATGAATTACGAATTTTCAATCCCCGTACGCATATTATTTCTTTAATTCTGTGAATTCCTTTATGTTTAAAGTTTGATGACATTCATGTGGAGTCAGTTGTACATGCATGGTGAGTGTTGGTAGTGTGTAAAAGAGTAATGATAGTGTGGAAAAGAGTAATGATTATGTGGAAAGAGTATGAGTTTGAGTTGTGGTTGTGGTTGTGGTTGTGGTTGTAATTGTGGCTGTGGTTATGGTTGTGGTTGTGGATGTGATTGTGGTTGGAGTTGAAAAAGAGGATGAGGGTGTCTTTGAAATGCGAAGGTGGCAAAAATGGACACTCCCTGACGCCCATGGAAGCGTTAAAGTGTGTGAAGCCGAACTTGGACACTCACTGGCACCCATGGAAGTGCTAAAGTGTGGCCTATAGACACTCCCCGAATGACTCGAGTCTGGATACCTGTGTGGGGGTTGCCCCGGTATTTGCATGGCGGTTAGGGTATTCAAAGTGTGAGGCATTGGACACTCCCTGGTACCCCGGACCAAAGTGTGAGGCAAACTGGACACTCCCTGGCGCCCCGTTGCTAAAGTGTGGCTATCTTAGTATTTCAAAGATACCAGGAGTAGGATAGAGGGTTGTTGGGTTTTTGTCGAGAGAAAAGAGTCGGTTAGATGAGATGGTGCATTGTTCTCATACACGGTCACATATGTGTGAATTTATCTTTTAATTATTGTTGTGGTTGTTTTCTAACAAGCTCTTTATCATAAATATAAACTTGTGGTATTTAAATGGAAATGGGAAAAAGGTAAATGGGCATGTTTTTACATTCAAAGCTATGTTTTTAATACTCACCAGCTTCTTGAAGCTGACGGCGTTGATGCGTCCTGGACATTCGTGTCCAGGCTTTGCAGGTAATAACCAAGAAGAACCTTATGATTATGCAAATTAAGATCTGTTGCTGAGAAGAGATGTTACTTTTATATGCTTTATGATTATGTGTTGATTTGGTTTTGAGGATGACTGTAATAGACTGTAAGTTATTGTTTTATTTTCAAGGCGGTCTGTGCCTTAGTAAACCCTGTACTATAGGATGTAATAAGTTAGAGATTTAATTTTTATAAGCCCAGGTTGCCCTACTCTGATTAATGGTTTTATGTTGTTCGACGTTTGGGACGGAATCGATCCTTCAAACTGTCGCGACCTACGGGTCCATAAAGGAAATTAAACGCTTTCCATATTTATGCTACGTCGGGGCGTGACAGGTTTTAGTGGTATCAGAGCCATAGGTTTTCTAGATTGACCAGGCTCAGTTATTCACGCCATAGATTAGTGACATAGGTTACCCTAAAGTTTTACTAAGCTATACAACCAAGTTCTAGTGTTAGTTTAGTTCGGATTACCCTTAGTTCAGAAACTAAAATTCTAAGTTGGTTTTATCATAGAAATGATTACCCGTTTGTCTTGTCACATCGACAAAAATAATAGCAATTTCCATATACCTTCAGACATATCCATTTAGGATTAGTCGAGATAACCATAACTTATGATACCCCTACAGAAAGATAGTAGCCGAGTTTCTAAGGAGTTAAAGCATACCATAGCCCTCATTAATAGCTTAGGCACTGACAAATTTCCTGAGTCAAATCTCGGAATAGTCAGTATGGCCCACAACCAGAGTCTAGAGGATAAGAATACAACCTCTTTACTATTAGACAGCTCTAGTTCGAATACGTGTTATATGTACTTAATATATATTTTATTATATGCTTATGTGATAATACGAGTATGTGATATAGTGATATATACTATTTTGAAAATTTTTGTCATAGTACTGTTGCATGCATGTTTCTCATTCTACTACCCCTATCATGCATAGAATGGCTGGAAGACCAAGGAGGAACAGAAATCTGATTGAAGGAGCGCCCGAGGCTGCCGACCCCACGGGAATATTTGAAGCTTTTATCAGACGTCTCGAGAGGGTTAGTAATGCGAATGAAAACCAACGAGACCGCCAGACAGGAGATAAGCTGCTGGAGAGATTCCGTACGCTCAGACCCGAGCAATTTGCGGGTACCACGGATCCCTGGAAGGCAGAACAATGGTTAAGACAGATGGACCGCATGTTTGAAGCTGTCCAATGCAACGAGATGGACAAAAGGAGATTGGCTACTTTTCAACTAACCGACGCCGCTGCAGATTGATGGGACTCGGTCATAGCCACTATCGGAAACACCGCTGCTATGGGGATGACATGGACGGCGTTCAAAGGGAGATTCCTGGAGAAGTACTTTCCGGCTACGGAGAGGCACAGAAGAGAGAAGGAATTTATGGATCTGACGCAAGGAACCAAGACGGTGCAAGAGTATACCACACAGTTCGAGAGGCTGTCACGATTTGCCCCGCACATGGTTGATACTGAGGAGAAGAAGATCCGGAAGTATAACCAAGGGTTGGCACCGCAGATTCGTCGCCTGACTCTCGGCCATCTAGACAAGACGTTTGAAGGACTAGTCGGCCTGGCTACCGATCTGGAAGAAGATGCTCGAGTATATCGCAAACAATTTGAATTCCGACCGCCTCAGAGGGGTAATTTTGGGAATAGACCACCAATGAATCGTACCCAAGGGCAGAAGAGGAACTTTGACGGAAGCAAGAAGGCACAAGCTATTACCTATCCGACTCAACCCCGAGTAGGAGAAGGAAGTAGTGGCGTAAAGTGCTTCAACTGTGGCAACCCTGGACATGTGGCTCGGGACTGCAAGGCACCAAGGCGTGCTGCTCAGCCAGGAATAGTCTGTTTCAACTGTGGTGAACCAGGTCACATCAGCAGGTTCTGCACTGCTCCTAAGCAAGCGACTTATGGGCAACAGGGTCAGACCCGCTTGAATGCTGTTATTCCTGATGCCGCTGGATATGATGGAGCTGTATATGAAGAAGGAGATCATGGAGAAGCTCAACCTGATCAGCAAGCAGTGGAAGGTACATTGACTCTATTTAACTCCCATGTTAGAGTATTATTTGATACGGGTGCTGCTCTCTCATTCATATCTGTTAATACAATTCGGAGATTGGGTATCTTACCTCATCGCTTAGAGAAAGCTTTGAAGGCTACATCACCAATAGGAGCTGCGGTCAGTTTAGGACATGTGTGCAAGGATTGTCCCTTAAGATTAGGAGACCGAGAAATCCCTGCAAGGTTGATCGTCCTATCGATGAAGGAGTTTGACATAATCCTAGGAATGGATTGGCTGTCTCAGAATCAAGTGAAGTTGGATTGTGCGAGGAAGAGAATTACATTCTCCGACAATGAGAATCAACCCTTTGATTTTCAATGTAACCCTTCGGGAGATATGTTCCTCAAAAGATGTTTAGCCAACATTGAAGTCGTCAGTACAGAGGTGACAGCATCATCTATACCTGTAGTCAAGGACTTCGAAGAAGTATTTCAAGACATTTCTGGATTACCGCCCGAGAGAAGTATAGAGTTCTGTATTGAGCTTATACCGGGTACCGTACCAATTACTAAGGTTCCCTACAGAATGGCCCCCACAGAACTATTGGAATTGAAGGGACAAGTTCAAGAGCTCGAGAACCTAGGTTTTGTACGTCCTAGTACATCGCCTTGGGGAGCACCGGTATTATTTGTGAAGAAGAAGGACGGGACGCTCAGGCTGTGTATCGACTACAGAGAATTGAATCGAGTGACAATCAAGAACAAGTATCCTTTGCCTCGGATCGACGATTTATTTGATCAACTACAAGGAGCTACGATATTTTCCAAGATAGACCTAAGGTCGGGGTATCATCAGTTGAGGGTACGGAAGGAAGACATACCTAAGACTGCTTTCAGAACCCGATATGGTCATTATGAATTTCTGGTGATGCCGTTTGGATTGACGAACGCCCCGGCAGTGTTTATGGATCTGATGAACAGAGTATTCAAGCCTTATTTAGATCAGTTTGTCATCGTCTTTATTGATGATATTTTGATCTATTCTAAGTCAGGAGAAGAACACGAGCAACATCTACGGATTGCGATGCAGACGCTTAAGGACCACCACTTGTATGCCAAGTTCAGTAAGTGTGAGTTCTGGTTGCAAGAAGTGAAATTTTTGGGACACAAGGTGTCATCTCAAGGAATTTCTGTGGATTCGTCCAAGACCGATGCTGTATCCAACTGGGTTAGGCCAAGCAACCCTACAGAAGTTCGGAGTTTTCTTGGACTCGCAGGCTATTACAGGAGATTTGTTGAGGGATTCTCCAAGATAGCTGCACCATTGACTGGGTTGACGAAGAAGAATTTGAAATTCGAATGGACAGAGAAGCATGAGCGAGCCTTTCTAGAGTTGAAAGAGAGACTCACTACCGCACCAGTACTAGCAATACCCAAGCCTGGTGAGAAGTTCACTATCTTTAGTGACGCATCATATCAAGGACTAGGGTGTGTACTTATGCAAGATGACAGAGTTATAGCCTATGGATCCAGGCAGCTGAAGCCGAATGAGTTGAACTATCCTATTCATGATTTGGAGTTGGCAGCAGTGGTTTTTGCACTCAAGATTTGGAGACATTATCTCTACGGTGAGAAGTTTGATTTGTTCTCCGATCACAAGAGTCTGAAGTATTTGTTCACACAGAAAGAGTTGAACATGAGGCAGCGCAGATGGATGGAGTTGATCAAAGATTACGACTTCACATTGGAATACCACCCTGGTAAAGCTAATGTGGTCGCTGATGCTTTGAGTCGGCAGACTCGTGAGACGATCGCCTCCTTAATGGTTAGAGAATGGCGAGCATTGGAGACGTTGGCAGAGTTTGATATACAGAGTGCTGAAAGAGGAGAAGGACAACTTTTCGGATGTCTTATCCTACAGCCTGTTCTCATTGACCGCATTATCGGAGCTCAGAAAGAAGATGAAAAATTTCAATCATGGTTCAAGAAGGTGTCAGAAAAGGACTCGACAGAATGGAAAGTGGGAGTCGATGGAGGGTATCGGTGTAGGAATAGATTATGTGTGCCAGAGGTTGGGGAGCTTAGGAAGGATATCCTGGAAGAAGCACATAAATCAAGGTATACAGTTCACCCGGGAGGAACTAAGATGTATAAAGATTTGAAGAGAAATTTCTGGTGGGAAGGCATGAAGAAGGATGTGGCCGAGTTTGTATCCAAGTGTTTGACGTGTCAGCAAGTCAAGGCCGAACATCAGAGACCGTCAGGATTGTTGCAACCGCTACCTATTCCTGGTTGGAAGTGGGAGCACATTACGATGGATTTTGTAGTAGGATTGCCCCGGTCGCAACAGAATCATGACGCTATTTGGGTAATTGTGGATCGATTGACGAAGTCAGCTCATTTTATTGCTTACAGTATGACATACCCGGTGGAAAAGATGAGCCGGATGTACATACAACAAGTTGTGCGACTTCACGGTGCACCTGTATCGATTGTGTCAGACCGTGATGCACGTTTTACTTCTGGATTTTGGGAAAGTCTGCAAGAAGCTATGGGAACTTCGCTTAAGATGAGTACTGCTTTTCACCCTCAGACAGATGGACAAACTGAGCGTGTGAATCAGATCATGGAGGATATGCTTAGGGCTTGTGTGATCGATTTTGAAGAATCTTGGGAGACACACTTGCCTTTGGTTGAATTTGCCTATAACAATAGTTATCATGCGAGTATCGGTATGGCTCCGTTCGAAGCACTGTACGGACGACCATGTCGTTCTCCATTGTGTTGGGCAGAGGTTGGGGACACAGATTTGTTGGGACCAGATTTGGTTAGAGAAACCAACGAGAAGATTTCCTTGGTCAAAGAAAGGATGAGAACCGCTCAGAGCCGGTATAAGAGTTATGCTGATCGACGCCGAAAAGATTTGGAATTCAGTGTTGGAGATCACGTACTTCTTAAGGTTTCACCAACACGAGGAGTAGTACGCTTTGGTCTCAAGAGGGGGAAGTTAGCTCCGCGTTTTATTGGACCATTTGAGATTTTGGAACGTATCGGGAAAGTGGCCTATCAACTGGCGCTACCACCAAAGATGTCTGGGGTTCACAACGTGTTTCACGTGAGTATGTTGAGAAAGTACATACGAGATCCCTCGCACGTGGTTAGTTATGACGACATTGAGACGAGTCATAACGTTTCTTACAAGGAGAGACCTGTGAAGATTCTGGATCAGAGTATCAAGAAGTTAAGGAATAAGGATATCCCGTTGGTAAAGGTTCAGTGGAATCACCATGACGAGAATGAAGCCTCGTGGGAAGTTGAAGCTGATATGAGGAAGAAGTACCCGGAGTTGTTTCAGGACTAATTAGTCTTGATTTCGGGGACGAAATCCTGTTTAAGGGGGGAAGGGTGTAATAACCTGCATTTTCATGCATTATCATATTTAAAATTTTCATTATCATTGGCATTATTATATTCAAAATTTAATATATATTGTCTGTTTATATGTTAATTTCGATTCTTATGTGAAAAGTTTAATTCTTGAATAATTGAAATTACTTTTGGGGTCAAAATGCAATTTTCATAAAACTTGCAATACCTGTGTTAAAATTCAAAACTGTATTTCAAAACGGTGGAATTATTTCTTTTAAACTCAAACTGTATTTTTATGAAATCAGAAAACTATTTCTAACGTTAAAATGAATTCTCTGTATTTTTGTGATAAACACCGTATCACGAAAATACCAGTGTAAGTTAAAACTGACCGCGCAGTGTTAAACTTCCACAGAATTTTGGAAGTAAATGATTGAACAAATTTATTTATACCCAAATTATTATGCTGATACTTTTCCTTAGGCCTTGTTTGGCAAATGTTGTAGTATGTGTGTTGCCCTTATGCCATAAGCTAGATTACCCAAACACACTTTGACAACACATCATCTCCACCAACCACCTACAATCTTCAGTGGAGCTTTATGTGTAGTGGATACACATCATTTTGCACATTCTTTGTAATTAATGGAAAAGTAATCTTTTGATTGTGCTTTGTTTGGCAATGAGTACCTTGCATGTGTAATTGTTAAGTTTATAGCTTAATTGCCAAACACCCACAAATTGACCCCTATATACTTGGCCCTTGGATCATCCGAGAGTGGTATAACTCCACTTATATGATGAAGAGTTAGTGGGTATCTACACATTATGCACAATCCTATTAATCTACTAATAGTTTAGAAATTAGTGGTTAATTATAAGATTTGTTAAACCAAAGTGGGTTATAAAGAAATCCTAAGAAATTCTTGGGCCCCAAGATCCTATAATTGCTGAGTTTATATATATACACACTTACAACACTCTCATACACACACTCTACACATTCTACAAATTGTAATAGAGAGAATTTTCAGAGAGAAAAGAGAAAGTTTGAGAGTTCAATTTGCTGAAAATTTCTAGAGAGAAGAGCTCCTCAATTTCCATAGCCAAGCTTGTATTGGATTTCTTGATTTGGTTATCTTTCTCAACAAATCTCTTTGCACTTAATCACAGTGAGTATTACTAACTCACTCCAAATGTAACTCATTCCTTATTTACTGATTTAGGTAGTTAATTTTAACAGTAGCAGAATTTTGTTTTCAGATTTTTGTTAGGAAAACGAATGAAATTTAAGGTTCTGTCCGCGTTGTCCCAAGTAAAACTCGATTCTGCACACTTTTCGTCTAATGCAATTTTCTCAGATTTTGCACCGTTTGGGCAGAAAATGAGGATTACAGTAGCAGAAAAAGTATATTAGAAATTCAATCTAATATTTTCTCTTTTAATTTTAACAGTAGCAGAATTTTGTTTTCAGATTTTTGTTAGGAAAACGAATGAAATTTAAGGTTCTGTCCGCGTTATCCCAAGCAAAACTCGATTCTGCACACTTTTCGTCTAATGCAATTTTCTCATATTCTGCACCGTTTGGACAGAAAACGAGGATTTCAGTAGCAGTTTTTAGAATGCTATTAGTTATGTTTAAAATGATTAAGGCAATGAATTACGAATTTTCAATCCCCGTACGCATATTATTTCTTTAATTCTGTGAATTCCTTTATGTTTAAAGTTTGATGACATTCATGTGGAGTCAGTTGTACATGCATGGTGAGTGTTGGTAGTGTGTAAAAGAGTAATGATAGTGTGGAAAAGAGTAATGATTATGTGGAAAGAGTATGAGTTTGAGTTGTGGTTGTGGTTGTGGTTGTAATTGTGGCTGTGGTTATGGTTGTGGTTGTGGATGTGATTGTGGTTGGAGTTGAAAAAGAGGATGAGGGTGTCTTTGAAATGCGAAGGTGGCAAAAATGGACACTCCCTGACGCCCATGGAAGCGTTAAAGTGTGTGAAGCCGAACTTGGACACTCACTGGCACCCATGGAAGTGCTAAAGTGTGGCCTATAGACACTCCCCGAATGACTCGAGTCTGGATACCTGTGTGGGGGTTGCCCCGGTATTTGCATGGCGGTTAGGGTATTCAAAGTGTGAGGCATTGGACACTCCCTGGTACCCCGGACCAAAGTGTGAGGCAAACTGGACACTCCCTGGCGCCCCGTTGCTAAAGTGTGGCTATCTTAGTATTTCAAAGATACCAGGAGTAGGATAGAGGGTTGTTGGGTTTTTGTCGAGAGAAAAGAGTCGGTTAGATGAGATGGTGCATTGTTCTCATACACGGTCACATATGTGTGAATTTATCTTTTAATTATTGTTGTGGTTGTTTTCTAACAAGCTCTTTATCATAAATATAAACTTGTGGTATTTAAATGGAAATGGGAAAAAGGTAAATGGGCATGTTTTTACATTCAAAGCTATGTTTTTAATACTCACCAGCTTCTTGAAGCTGACGGCGTTGATGCGTCCTGGACATTCGTGTCCAGGCTTTGCAGGTAATAACCAAGAAGAACCTTATGATTATGCAAATTAAGATCTGTTGCTGAGAAGAGATGTTACTTTTATATGCTTTATGATTATGTGTTGATTTGGTTTTGAGGATGACTGTAATAGACTGTAAGTTATTGTTTTATTTTCAAGGCGGTCTGTGCCTTAGTAAACCCTGTACTATAGGATGTAATAAGTTAGAGATTTAATTTTTATAAGCCCAGGTTGCCCTACTCTGATTAATGGTTTTATGTTGTTCGACGTTTGGGACGGAATCGATCCTTCAAACTGTCGCGACCTACGGGTCCATAAAGGAAATTAAACGCTTTCCATATTTATGCTACGTCGGGGCGTGACAACTTAGGCCACAAGACATCTATTTGTGCCTCAAAAGACAGATATATATACACTTTGGTATACACACATATGTGTATAGATATTGATCGGGAGAGAACAAATCCTAATTACATGTCTTAATTCACAGTTGTTAGTACTTTTTTTTTATTCTATTTTTGTATATTTTTACTTCGTTTTCTATTTTCTGTCAGAATTTAGAGAAAAGTAAGGATTCCAAGCTAAATGGGATGAAAAAGCAGAAGAAAAAAAGCTGAAAAAATCACATCGCACGCACGGCCCGCTCACGCGAAATACCAGAAATCGTTCGCGCGACCTCTCAGAATCGCGCTCGCGCGGTCCGCTCGCGCGACCTGTGTAGAAACCAAATACGTGTATTTCAGTATTCTGAAGACTCTTACGCGAACGAAACTGCCTAATTACGTTTGGAAAGCTAAATACAGCAGTTTTAGTGCGAATTGGGTTAGGAAAGCTTCCAAACTTGCTCTAAATCTATAAATACTCAATTGTAATTTAATTCTTAGGTTGACAATTATTATACACAAAATATACAACCATACTTCCAGCCATTGAAGAGAGGAAAGTAAGGAGAAGAAGAAGAAGAAGAAGACCAAGGATTCCCATGGCCTCCTCTATCAACCTCTTGCCGTTCATCAATTCTATGGCTAACTAAACTCAAGATCTAGGGTTTCAATGAAACCCTAGCCAAGTAATAGAGTGTATCTAATGTTTTTATTTTAGTTTTATTATGTATGGATGACAGTTACATGTTCTGAGGATTTTTATAAATAAATCGTATTTTTATTGATTAAATCGTTACTTTCAAAGTTTACTCTTATCTTAGATCTATTTTGATGGTAGTGTGCTCAATGATCTAGGCTTGCTGTGCTTGTTTAGATTATTTACATGTAATGGTGCTTAAATTGAATTGTGCTATCAAGTATCCGAATAGTCTATGCCTAGATTAGACGGATTAATACAACCCTAGTTTAGACTGTAAAAATGTATATGAGTCAATATGACGAGGTTTTAACGAGTACGATGAGTTTGGTTTCTAAGTGAACGACTCAGATTAATTCATTTTTTCTCTAAAAATTTACCCTTCATAAATAATTTGAAAATTCCTCCCAAAAATTGAGTTTCGTTTATACTGTTTGACTTTTGGGTGAAATGTTGTTTAGCTTTTGGTTTAAGGGCTTAGTGGCTTTTGGTTTAAAAAATATTTGGCTTTTGACTTAATGACTGTTTATTTAATTGCTTTTAGCTTAAGCATTACTTTGCTTTCGTCTCAAGGGCTTAAAGGTTGTCTGACTTTTGATTTAGGGGTTTTTTTGGCTTTTGGCGAGGATTTTTGGTTTAATTTTTGTTTGGATTGGGGCTTTAAGGTGGTATAACTTAATGGCTGTCGGCTTGAGCATTATTTGGCTTTTGCATAAGATCTTTTTCATGTGAAAATTGTATTACAAAAATATTTAGTCATAATAAACAAAATTATCTAGTGCTGAAGAGACCTCGTTATCCCCTCGAAGACACACGTGGTCTGAATTGTTGGCTAAGTGCCTCGGGATATAATTATGTTGCATTTGGTTTAGAAGTAAAATTTTCTTTTTTCAGCACGTATCATTTTTATTTATTTATTTATTTTTATGTACGTTAGATATATCATATAAGGAGATAAAAATGTTGAAAGAATGATAGAGATAAAGATGAAATCACGATAGAGTGAGAGTTCTTTAAGTATTGGGTTCCATCTATATCCAACTATTGTGTGCGACACCATGCAGAACAAAGACTTGCTTTTTTTAAAAAGCAAAAGGCTAGGTGTATTAGAATGCATTTTATAAATAAGTTGAGATGAAAATGACAATATAATTATAATTGGTGAGAAAACAAATATCATTCCAAATAGACCATAACTGGTGTGTATATATTGTTAGAGCATCCACAGTGGTGCAAAAAAACTTAGCTTAAACTTAGGCTAAATTATGGTATGGGGTTATGGTGCACGCAGTGGTGTAGAAGGGGAAACAACTGACACAAAGTCCTTGGGATAAGAAATAGCTGACACTAATCCGTTTTTCTCCAACTACTTCCACTGCAACCATGCTAGGCCAATATTGTGTGTTAGAAAAATTGGCCAGCCAAATGACTAACACAACTCCGTTTGCCTCTCAAACAGCTTAGTGTAAGCCGTTTGTCTCCAATGACTTTCTTTGTGCTGTTCTGCCCTTAAACGGTTTGGACTCCGCCATTTCATTGTACATTAGCGGAACTTTGGCGTAACATGTATGAAGTTAAGTTTTCTTAGGCTCTGATTTGCTTAGAGCGTCTAAACTAGTGTTTCTCCATAGGATAACTTAGAACTACTTAAGCTTTAGAGTCCAGTTGTGGTGTAGTGCATAGGACAACTTAGTATATGAAAACTTAGTATTAAAACTTAAGTTTGTAGTATGCCTAAGTTCAGTTAATGTACCGTGAAATGACACACACAAAGTCATTTTCCCCCTCCCCAAACGGCACATTGTGTGCCGTTTGTCTCCAAGAGAATAGTAAATGTTACAAATGTACACTCTATTTTCATGTTTCAGTTGTAACCTTATCCAGATAAGGTAAACTCATTTCCGAAAAAAAATTTATATCAAAACAAATGAATACACGTCTTTTGTGTGCACCATTTTTCACCAAGCAGCACAGTATGTGCCGTTTCCCACTCCTACAACTTTGCATGTTTCATCCTCCCATAGCTTTGTGTGTACTATTTGCTTATCTACACCACTGCGCGCATCATAGAACCATACCACAACTTAGCCTAAATTTAAGCTAAGTTTAACTCTACCACTGTAGATGCTCTACCACTAAGTTATCCTTAAGTTGTCGTATGAAGTTACTCCACTGTGAATGCTCTTGATAAGAAGAATAGAATATTTAGAGAAAACGAATTATTAGTGACACTCTATCGTTGAACCAAGGCAGTCCATGGTACAACTCTTACATCATGCGATAATTGTACCACATGCTTTGAGAGTTGTACTATGAAATGCCTTGGTTCAAAGATGGAGTTTCATGGTTCAATGATAGAGCGTCAATAGGATATGGTACCGTAAAAAATTTCTAATCAAAATTCAACTGCTCCCACTATATTAAACCTAACCCCACTATCACATCATTTGAGAAACAAATTTTGAATAAAATTTTGAGAAACATAGCATTACCCTATAGTGTCACATGCTCTGAGAGTGGTACTTAGGGGCGTGTTTCGGCCGGAACGGATCGGAAACACCCCTTTCGGAAAAAATTCTAAAATTTCAGAAGCCAAAAATGCATTCCGAATTCCGTTCTGAAATTTCGAAAATTCCAAATTATTTCCGATTCCGAAATTTTTGGAATTTTTGAAATTTTCATCAGATTCGGAATTTTTCGGAATATTCGAAATATTTTTGAAAATTTTCGGAATATTCGGAATATTCAAAATATTCGGAATGCAAGCTTAATGGGATTTCACTTTAGACTTGTAGGCCTTTTATAGAAGCACATTACATCCCATTTTTTTTTTTTTTTTGTATTTTTTCGATGTGGGATGAACACAATTTTCGGAATATTTCCGAAAAAGTTTCGAAAAATACAATTTCGGAATATATTCGGAAATTTTTCGGAAAAGTTCCGGAAAATATAATTTCGGAATATTTTCGGAATTCTAAAAACAATTACGATTCCGATCCGATTTTTTTTCGGAATTTTCGGAATTCAGAAATCGGAATTCGGAATGCATATTTAGTTGCCAAAATCAGAATTTTTCGGGGTCGGAATCAAAATTTTCGTTCCAAATGACACCCCTAGTGGTACCATAGACTTACTTAGTTTGAATGATAGGACCCACTTACGGCCCGTTTGGTTCATGGATTCTTAGGGTGGATTTTGATTCCACCCTAAGATTACTAGTAATCTTAAAATTTATACTTGTTTGGTTCATGGATTATTCATTGAATTGTGGGTCTCGTTGGATTTAGAATCCACCCAAAGATGGAAAATATGGTGTATTCTAAATCCTAGCTTGGAGGTGGTATTCTCAAATATTACTAGGGTTTTGGTTTTCTAATTTCATACTACTTAAATTAGCACTTATATTTGTGGAAGGTATAAGTTAATATCATTGCTATTATGGATAGCCTTCAAGGGTAGTTTATGTATTTTACACCATTCCTATTTCATTTTTCTTGATCTAACCAAACACTGGACTCTAAATCCACATAGGATTCCGCTCGTGAACCAAATACTTTACAAGGATTCAGATTCCTAGTAAATTAATTACTAATATTATAATTTCTGGTAATTAGAGAAATTCAAGGATTCAATCTTGTAATTTCTGGTAATTACAAGGATTCAGATTCCACCCTAAATAATCTATAATAATCTATGAACCAAACGGTCCGTTAGAGAAATTCACTTTCACCTTAATCTACCAACCCACATGGCCTTTCAGGCAATTATGTGTAAAACGCATTCCTTCTACCCCCTCTATCTCTCTCTCTCACACACACATATTCACAGCAACACGCAAACAGTTCTAAAAACAACAATCACAAAACTCGAGTCCCTCTTCAAATTGGGACTCCGTCGAAATGGCGAGACCTAATCAGGAAGCAATCGAGACATTCATGAGCATCACTGGAACATCCGAAGTGGTCGCCGTTCAAAAACTCGACGTAATTTCTCTGATTCACCGATCAAATTTTTTAGGCTATATGATTGTTAATTGTTGTTTTGTTCCTCTACTCTTTCGGTGGATGATAAGCTTTGTACTTCAAATTCTTAATTAATGCTTTACTTATGAATTGTGCATTTGATGTACTTTTTTTGGGTTTCAGAATGTTGATTTTTAACTTTTTCATGTTAATTAGTTAAATCTGCCCAAGTTAGATCAATTTTATTTTTTATTTATTATTTTTTTTTCATGTTAATTAGTTAAATTTTGTTCAGGTGGGTTTATGGTATATCCTAGTGATTTTGGTCCCAAAATATTGTAACTTGGTCCCAACAAACCGCTTTGGGTTTGAAATCGAAGGGTAGGGACCTACTTGTAACATTTTGATTATATATTTTGTTTTTGTTTTTGTTTTTATTTATTTATTTATTATTTTTGCAGCAAAAAAAAAAAAAAAAGATTATATATTTTGGCACCAAATTGGGGTGTATGATATGACCAAAACCACTAGGATGAATTATGGAAGATCCCAGATTTCAATTGTTGAACTTGTTACTTTTTTTCATCTTGTGAGCAAGCAAACTTAGCAAACGTTGCATATTGTTGACGATGAATTAAAAGGGATAATATACTGGAACTATTGGTCTGATGAGTGAAATAATCGTATTACTCAGAGAGGCTATGGATTATGGACGTCTTTCCTTTATATTTTGTTCCTTTTTTATGGTTCAATTAGTAATTGCTGAATTGTTGTTCATGAATGGGTCAGATTTACATTCATGTTTATACACTCTAATATCACCCTTCATTGTATGAAAATATTGGGTCTGAATAGGATGCTGACAATTGCTTGTTGATGGTAAAGTTTATTTAGGGGCTTTCACTTCATTTTTAGGACTGATCATCACATGTAGACTAGGAAGCACAGACTCTTAAGAAAGGCGGCCACACCTGCACTGGTTGTGTACTAATTAAAGGCAGAGCCGCACCCGCACTGGGTGTCGGAGCAACGCACCCGTGCTTCCTAGCATGTAGATGTAGCTTATTTAAACAAGGATTGGTTTATCTAGTTTCTATTAGATTTTTCTTATTTGAATATAGATAAGGAGGACTTCTCTGGCCCGCTAATTCTAGATGCATTTATCTGGATAGGAAACTATTAATTCAATTAAATTCTTTCCTATGAACACAAAGTATGTGTCAAGTATTCATCAGCTATGTTTTGGTCTGAACTGGTTGTGTTAAGTGCCGAGGGCCTGGGCCATTAGGGAATGGAAAAACTGGCTCGGAAAGGCAAATCATTTCCTTAAGTGTAGTCTAGTACGTTTAAGTAACTGGCTCAGCCTCTGCTTTGTTTAACCAGCTAGGTTGGTCCAAGCAACAATTTGTACAGACTTCTTGGTGTTGGCTAGATGCAAGTTGCAACCTTATTCTTCATTTAACTTATGGTTGGTGTATAGGCCCTCATCACTTTTCCTTGCATCTCAGCCCGCTATTTTGGGCCTTCTTCTTGGTATTGTATTGCCTCTTTACTAAGTCATCCTCATATCATTGGTGAAATCTTTAGTCTTGGTTCCATGTTCTTGCATATTTTTTTTAATCGCGTGTTTAAATTTTAGGATTTAGTGTTTAATATTTGGATTTTGGGGTCGAGTAAAAGTCACACATAATTTTTAAGCCATAAAGGGAGTTGCGTAGGACTTTAGAATTTGAAATTAGTAATTTTCATTTTTCCTTTGAGGCTGAGCACTTTAAATAGTTTAAGGTATCACAAAGTAAGGCTTGAGAAGAAAGAAGGAAAGGAAAGAGAAGTGTATGCAAGTAGGTATCTTGAAAAATGAGAAATTTAAAAAATAAATAAATAAACGATTGGAACCACTCTTTGAAGCACCACTTTTATTTTGCGTATACATGTATATATATATTTTTTATGAAGGATATGGTTTTCACCGCATGTCCAGAAGGATTTACGAACTCTAAAAATGAGTTTTTTTTTTGTGTTTTTGTTTTCCTAGTTCTTTGCTAAGATCAATTTTCTTCTAAATGTTATTCCTCTCGTTTTCCCCTCCATTTTGATAGTTGTTTCTTTGTGGCAATTAGGATCATGGTGGCGATCTAAACGATGCTGTTAATGCACATTTCAATGGAGGAGATAGGAACATGTCAGTGTCTTTTTCTGCCATTTCCCTACCATTTTTTCTGCTCTAATTTGCATTTGAATTGCAAACAGAGCTCATTGCTTTAAGCTTATGCTTCATTTTCTAACACCTACGCTCTTCTTTTCTTTTTCCTTTTTTGGCTCTTCAGCATGCGTGAAACATCTAATGCTGCACTTCCGAATGATTTCATGGACATAGATGCTCCAAGTCAAATTGAACCCAGCAGACCTATCTCACGTTTACCTCCTACCCCAAGTGTGAATCCATTGTCTGTACTTGATCCTAATCTCAGAAGTAGTCTATTTGATAGTGGTTCTGAGTTTTCAGCTCATAGACCATTTGTTTCACATCCAAGAGAAGTGAGGGAGAGCCCGATTGAGGTTAAGGATGGTAAGGAGCAATCAGGTCAGTCGGGCCATGGTCCCACCATGGATGATGAAGATATTCCAAGTGCTCCAACAGAAAATGCTACTAGAAGTAATGAACAAAAGGATCATGGATTGGGTGATAGTTCTTTTGGCGTGCATCATAGGCCAACTGCCCCCGGAATTGATGACTTGCCTGACTACAACAACGATATTGAAGAAGAAATGATTCAAGCTGCCATTGAAGCTTCAAAAAGGGATGTTGAAAATGTTTATACGAATCAACAACTTGCTGCTTACAACGTACGTATAGCAACTTTTCACTTTTTTGGAGCACTTACTTTTAGTCCTTTGTTAGATCTGAATATTGATTCATTTCATCTTGATGATGCAGGACTTGGGTGATCCTGGGCCTCAGCGAAGGCAATCTGACCTGTTGGATTCTGAACTTGCACACGCAGTTTCTTTGTCCTTGAAGGTTTGTGGTTTTACTCTATATGTTTTGGTATATCTATATTGGCGTCTCTTGCTACCACAAACATGAATTGCCTCCAGGCTGCAGCGCAAGAGAAAGCTTTGCGTAAACGGGGGGAAAAAATTGGAGCATCAGAATTAGAAGCTTATAAGTCTGCTAAGGTGGAAGAGCTGGGGAAATTAGCATCACAAGATGGAAGGTATAGGTATCTTGCTGCTGCTTTTTGTTTTGATACATATTCTGATGGGAAACAGAACCATAGAATTAAAAGATTTAGATTGTCTTAAAAATTTGGGAATTGATTTATCTTCAGCTTAATTCACGGCATTTGATGAATATTAGGAATGATTTAGTTTTGCCTATTTGAAGGCATTTGATGAATGGGAATTTCTGTGTTGAATGAATTAATTTGGATTTTGTGTTGGTGATCTCTCTCTTTTTTCCCCTTTTCTCTCTCCTCAGCTTCCCCCTCTCTGGTTCTACACCACATTCTCTAGGTATTGCTTCTTCCGAGAATGGTGTTTTAAGGCAATCTGGGTTGGAGGTGGGAAGCTCGTCTGTCCAGGATGAAGCTGAGGATGTGGGAGAGATACCACTGGTTAGGCACCGGCGAAGACTTATATCTTCTGGATCTGTTGAATCTGACGAGGAAATAGTAGAAACTGAGGTTAACCCTCCATCAAGTCCTGGACTTCAAAACAATGTTGACCATCCATTGCAGAATGGAAATGGCTTCCCTTCTGATGAGGTATCTTTCTTTCTTCTGTTGTGAAATTCTTGTAGCAAATTCCTATCGGCACTTGTATCATATTCAGTCACTCTCCGTTTGACGTAAAAATTCTACAACATAATTAGCATTTTTCTGTGTTTAGTTGTTCGTAAAATGTTTTCCGCAGATTTTCAGGAAAATGGAAGTAGCTTAAAATTTCCTCAAGTAATTTTCGGTAGAATACTTAACAGTGAAATAACCAATTAATCAACATCTATGTATATGAATATTTGTATATAACCTTACACCCATAAATTTGTGCATGTATACTCTGATACTAAGAAGCACGAGTGCTTCAAAAATGGTGCCGCACGCGCACTTAGTGCGTATGGAGTGCGAGTGCGGCTGGAGTGCGCCTTAGTGCGCGTGTAGTGCGTGTGGACTCCATGTGAGTTCTTGGTTGTGCCCGAGTGCGGCTCGAGTGCGTCGTGAGTGCGTTGTGAGTGCGGCAGAGTGCGTCGTGAGTGCGGCTCGAGTGCGGCAGAGTGCGTCGTGAGTGCGTCCCAACACTCCGTGAGTGCGGCGACATCTGATTTTTTATATATTTTTTTCCAGGGTTTCCTACATTATTTTTACAAATTTTGGGGTTCATAACACAAATATATAAAGAAAGGAGAAGTAAATATAGGTTGAGATACAGTCGCACCTTCACAAACTCACAAATCAGTGCTTGTTGGGGATCATCTGTCCGGCTAGGGCTCACGATGTCTGAATCTCTGCCTCTCTGTTCGTCTCTCTCCCCTCTCTCTGTTCCGTCTCTATTTCACACACACACACACACACACACACTCACACACTCACACACACTAACTCTCGATCTATCTCACGGTTTGTAGCGGCGCAGCTTTGCGCTGGTTCTTGATCGATCGATATCTACTCTCTCCCTCTCTCTTCAGGGTCTTCTCTATCTCTGTCTGTGATATCCAGGTTTGGTTCTCTCACTCTGTTTGTTATTTCTTTTCTTTCTTTTTTTTTTGGTAGTCATCTGTTTGTTATTTCTATGAATCCTTGTTGTATGTTTTTTATTCTCTCATTGTTGTTTTCTTGCTAGTTTAATTACATTGTTTATTAGTAAACAAGTAATTTATGTGTATTTTGTGTTTTAATTAGAAAAAAAAAAAATTAATAGTAGAATATTTTGTATATACTATATAGTAATATATAAATGCTATATAAAATATATTTTTAATAATTTACATAAGTACCCCTGCCGCACGCGCACTGGTGATTTTGGGAAAATTGCCGAACTCTCCGCACTCGCGTCCCCGTACTCGCGTCCCCGCATCCGCACTGGTGCTTCCTAGCTCTGATACTAGGTATATATGCGCAGATACATGTTTACGACGTTACGTATAAACGGATATACAAGCACTGAGGCACATACCACCTTATTTTTTTCCGCTCAGCGATTACGTTATTTAAATGTGTTATAGGCATGCGCACATATATTCTCGCTTCTATATGTTCCTATGTCGGATATTAATACAAGTTAATATTAAAAACCATTTTTGTCCTTATAAAATGCTTGAAAGTGCATTGTTTTGTTCCATATAAATATTTTCAAGTCTCAACCAAACACCGGAAAGTAAGGAGTAGGTTTTTTGATCTGAAATCATTTTATGTCGAAACAAACTGAATGCAAAACTTTTCAGCACATATGAATCCTTTTTTTTTTTGGAGGGTCATATGAATCCTTTTTGTTGTTTTATTTTTTGCTTTGAAGTGGGGAGGCATCTCGTCTGTGGAACACGATGAAGCGGTCATGCTTGAAGCTGCACTCTTCGGTGGAATCCCGGAAGGGAATGGATATCGGTTTGCATATGCACCTCATCAATTCATGCAGAATGGGATAGATAGAACAGTGGGTCCCTATCCACGGCGGATTCCTCGGACCCCATCACCCAGTCTCACTGCTCAGCGCTTGATACGGGAACAACAGGTTAGAATTTTGACCGCTCGATTATATTTAAGTTATTGTAGTTGTACATAATTCTACTTTTAATGTGACATGTACAGGATGATGAATATCTTGCATCTCTGCAAGCTGATAGAGAAAAGGAGTTGAAGGCCATGGAAGAAGCTGAAGCTCGTCGTTTAGAAGAGCAAGCAGCTAGGACAGCTGCTCTTGAAGAAGAACGGCGAAAGGAGGAAGAATCACACAGAAAATTGGAGGAGGAACAAGTAATTTATGATTTTAAAATTTGTGGTTTGCACATTTTTTCTCTGTTCGCTTAAGAATAATCCTTAGTAATTGAACGCATTGCTAGACCAAAGAAAAAGTGAAAAGGCTAAAACAAAGATAGTTCTTGACCAGCTTTATGTATTTTTTTTTTCAATGCCTGAAATCAATGCTATAATTAATCAGGCCATATTTGTGTTAGAAACACTTGGCTGGACTCATTGCCACACGCCACTTGAATGTACACTATATTGAATGTTTTTTTTTTTTTTTTTATACTGTTTTAACTTTTCAGTCTTCTTTCTTTACATCCTCTTGAAAGCATATGCTTTTAATTGGATGAGGTGAGGCCATGGGCCTATTAATCTTTCCCATTTTTTTAAAATTCCGCATTCATTAAGTCTTTAATTGTGAAAATCTGTGTGATTGACTGCTCACAGCAATTTTCTGTACTGGTTTTCATTGGGAGGTTGTTTGAATATCTGTTTCAATTTTTTTCCCTCATGCTTGTCAGTGCTTTACTTGACAATTTGACATGTATATGGTGCACCATCTAGTTTTCTTAACACGTCTCTTTTATGCAATTCCCCCTTAACTGTTGTTTCATATAGCTCTTTTTGGATGGGAAAGACCACTCCTATTTGGGGGTGATTTAGGATTAGAGCTTGCTATTGAATCGTGATTCGGTTTGCCAAAATTGTCAATAGTGACTCATATTGAACCATGAGTTGTAAGATTCACTCCTCTTTTTTTTTTTGATCGGAAATGGATTGAACATTTGTCTATATACAGATATGAACAAGTATTGTGCTTAAAAGGAACGAAATAACAAGTTAACACAAGTTTAGTGCAATATTATGACTGACAATGTTGAAAGTTTTCCACTTGAAATCAAAATAAGTCCAAAGTTCAAATTATGAGTCGTGAGTCGTATTAGGCTGTATGAAACTCGAATCGACTCGTGAATCAACAGATTCTGACAACCATGATTTGAATTTCCATCTTTTATTCCTGATGATTTATTTTTACTTCAGGAGGTTGAGAGACAGCTAGTGGCAAAAGAGGCTTCGCTTCCTGGAGAACCAACACCAGATGATGAGAGTGCTGTAACTCTTTTAGTGCGGCTGCCAAATGGTAGCCGCCATGGGCGCCGATTTCTCAAGACTGACAAACTACAGGTATGTTTTGTGGAGACTTGTACAAGTAAGGCTTTGTTTGGTATGCAGTTTTAGATAAGGAAAAACTGTTTCCTTAGCCTTTGTTTGGTTCATGGATTTCGTGAAGTAAAAGAAACAGGAAAAGAAAACCAGAAGGAAAACTAGCTCCCTTGTGTTTTCCTTCATGCTTAAATAACATTAAAATTTTAAAATTTCTAAAATATTGTTAAAATACATGAAAAAGGGAAGGCAAATGACTCACTACATTCAAAATGTTTTATTTATTATAACTTATTCTCTTTCCTTTTCTATTTTCGTCATCGTTTTCCCTATTAACCAAACAAAGGAAAATGTTTTCCTCTATATTTTCTTTTCTTTCCCCTCACGGAATCCAAGAACCAAACAAAGCCTTAATGTTTTCCCTAGTATTTTCTGCCATGCTTAAATAACATTAAAAATTTTAAAGTGTAGTCGGAACTCAAGAAAATAGATAGGGAAATGATTCACCAAGTTCACAATTCCTATTTTCATCATCATTGTCCTTATTAACCAAAAAAAGGAAAGTGTTTTCTTTTGTTTTCCCTAACTAAATCCATGAACGAAACAGTTTGTAATTCAGTTATCACTCCATTGCACATCCTCATAGCTTAGCTTGATGGGTTCTTTTGCAGTATCTTTTTGACTTCATTGATGTTGGTAGATTGGTCAAGCCTGGCACTTACAGATTGGTAAGTCTTCACCTAAATGCCTCTTTGGTAATTGTTTGAAGAATATGGTGAACTGTTGCATTTACATGGAAGAACTACTTTTAGTTCAAAGAAGATAGTGAACTGTTGGATTTACAGAGTTTTGCCATCTTTATGATGCATTTATCTTTTTCTTTCTTGTTAGTTTGGGTTCGGTGCTGAGATATTGTCTCGAATTATTACTGAGCGCTGACTAAAAGTTATGACCTTGTTCATATTGTTGTGGAAAATCTTTTGGGTTGTAAATTGTGTGCTATGCTACATTGACTTAGATACGCGTGTTAGGTGCGGGTGTTTGGACCCCTTTGTACTCCATATCTTAGGATATGGTGACAGTTTGAGATGTGTCCTAAAGTTGGATCTGGGTACAAGGACACATGCTAAATATAAAAAAAGATTTTCATGTAGTATTGTAAATTTTGTAGGGTATATATCCAGGGCCGGGTCCTGAGTTTTGGGGGGCCTTAGACGAACTTCTCAGAGGGGCCCTCTATATACTAGCACGATACCATAATCTGAATATCTAATATCAAAACATTATCCTTCTTGCATTTTTAGCCGCAAAATTACTAATTAAGCTTGTATAATCAAGCTTTTCTATCATATCTATTTTCAATAGATAATATGGCTAATCCAATCAATCTTTCTTGTGACATGGTTGACCGGAGATACGATTTGATCAACTTCAACTTTGAGAAGCTTTTTTTATGCAGATGCAACTGTAACCAGTATAGTCAACAATATTCTATAAGAAATCCATGTATTTGGGAAACAACCTTCCATTGCTTTAAAATAATTAAGCACTTTGATTGACTTTTTTCTTCTTTTGGCAAAACTTCTTTCAAGACCTTCAATTCTAAAAAAATAAATCTCTTCCATCAGAATGCATGTGAAGTTTTAGAAAATTTTCAAGGTTTCCACAAGAAGTCTTCAAAGAATCATCATCCATAGATTTCAACTCAAATCAAACAAAAAGTTGTAAGTTTCTTCATATGCTTGAAATTGGTCAAACCTATTCTTAAGTGAGGAAAGAGCTTGATCAACTTTATATAGAAATTAGAAAGTAATTAACTTGAAAGGACTCTTCAGGTATCTTCACTAACATTCTCATCAAATTGTTTTTTTCCTGCGAATTGTTTTTTTTTTTTTACAGAATATAGGTTCAATCTCCATTGTACTAGAAATTTCTTTCGCTTCAATGATGGCCTTTTGAAACCCAGTTTCTCTCTCTATAACTTTCTAGAAAGGAAATGAGTCCTTTAATTAATCTAGAACAACATCTATATGCATATCCTCAGTTTGCAGGGTCTTGCTAACAACATTAACTGCAAACAATAGATTATGCCAAATATGACTACTTTTTTTGTGGGCCTTTGGGCTTTTAAAAAATATGACTCCCTTTTTTTAATTTTTTTTTTGGTAAACAATTATGACTACTAGTAGTATGGACCAAGGGAGTTGGGGTCCCTCAAATTATGCAAAATGTGGGGGGCCTTAGGCGGTGGCCTCACCATGGCTCGGTCTCTGTATAATATCTGTTTTGAAATTATTCTTGAATCAGAATTTAAAAAGCAAGTGGTTGTCTCTATTTGTCAATGCTGGAAGCTGGAACTGCCATCAAATTTGAACATCTTGTTTTCCAACAATACATGTGATGGATTTGCGTGTTCGTTTGGGTACTTGTAGTGTACACATACCTTATACCTATATTCATGTCATACCGTATCGATCACATGTAGTACTTTTGGGGAAATAGGAGATCCATGTAAAATAGGTGTACGTGTCTCCTGGGACCTGGGTTGTCTAGTTGTATGGTTTTTAAACATATTCTTCAGGTTTGATGTGCTTTTTGGACGGTTTGCCGCCAATTTTGTGCATCTGTATATGTACATGTGTTATGCTCTAATCAGCCTTGCATTTTTTCTTGAGCAGGTGAGGCCGTTCCCTCGACGTGCTTTTAGTGATGGGGAGAGTGCCTTGAGTCTGAATGAACTAGGCCTGACCAGCAAGCAAGAAGCCTTGTTTCTTGAGCTGATTTAGCACGTCTTCCTGTAAAGTTGTACAAACATTTCTCTAATGAAAAATATAGGTGGAGTGAAATATAAACTCATACATGGAATGTTTGATTTTCTGTTGCTTTGTGATATAGGCAACAGAAATTGATCTGGTACAAAGGGCAGACTGATCATGATCAAATTTTGTTTCAGTTTTTCTCAATTACTTCTGTGGAGAAAAGCTTTTCATGTTATGAAAAATTTGGGCAGTGACATATCAGATATTACTTTGATTACAGGCTGAAAAAAAAAAAAAACTATTATGCAAATGGCAATCTGATGACCATGTAGCTTACATATATATTATTGTGCTTAAGAAGCTGTTTGAGAAATCAAAGAATCGGTTCTATGGCTCATAAGTGAACGAGTTTTATAAATTTAATTGTGTAGTATCTATTTTAAGTATAGAAGTTCATGCACACTAATAATTATCTTAATATTGGTTCTTGTTAAATTAACATTGCCTTGTTTTTTGTTTAAATTTCATTATCCTACCTTGTGTTGAGTTGGGTTACCTGCTTTGTGACTTTATTGAACACTCCTCGAATCTTTAAACCAACATCACTAGGGTGTGCATTTGGAGTATAAGCTGGGTAACATATTGACATATAAATTTCCTTTTCACACTTAAAAATGTTGATAAAAACACGTCCACGCAAATGAGCAGTTATACGATGGTTCGAGACCATTGCCTCGTCGTGATCTCGATTAATACAGGGTTGTCATGTGATAAAATTGTTTTTTGCACTTAGTCACATTGCAGTCCGCTACTGATCGGGACCATCACATGACATATGGTCCTAGACAATAGAATAATTTTTCGCACGCATATATACATAGAGTGATACTAAACTTATCAAATTTTTTTTATCTCAAATGTGATTCTCAATATATGTGGTAGTAAGGCCATATTCAATAATACAACCACTTGATATTTTTCAATATAAATCATGTGAGTTCACTGTGTTTTTATAACACATTTGAGATAAACAAATACTAAAACGGAGCTATTATTTCTAGGAAACTTCAAACGGCGCCATTATTTCCAAGGAAGCTTCAACGAAGCCAGCAAACCACAATGTACCTCAAGCCTCAACGGTCATTGAAAGGGTTATTTTATGTTCCAGGTCCATGGTCACATTATTGTCTTGGCCAATAAGTTACTCTCCCATGTGATCAAATAGTCTGACTAATAGAAAAAGGGTAAATTATACTTTGCACTCTTGTAGTTAGGGTGTGATGTCGCTATGGACTTTATAATTTCAATTTTGAAATTTTGTTTCTTACATTTATAATTTAGGTTCAAGATAGTTCATTCATTATAGTCCCTTTCAAGTTTTGATGGATTTAGATTTAATATAGGGCGTGTATAGTATAGTCCTCTATGTGAATTTACTGTTATATCTCTAATGATATCTCACGTGTGCATCATGGAAGCTATTTCTGTAAAAAATTGGAAGAGATTTTCATAGATGGACTTTACTGAACCTAAATTAAAACATTAAAAACCAAATGGCCAGGGCCCCTACTCTCCAACGGGGAGGTTGTGGGCTTCGAGCCTCCATAATAGGAGGTGATCAAGGTAGTCAATTACTTTAATGTGTGATATGGCCCCTTTTGCGTGTGCGTGTGTTACTAACTTCTAGGATAATAACCCCGTTCATGTCACAGATCATGTCAGTGACACGGTTAAATGTCTGAGACACCGACCAAAAAAAAAAAAGAGAAAAAAAGTAGGGACAATAATGACCCGGCACCCAATATACTTGGGAAAAAAAAAAAAAACTATACTTGACGAGGACTATCACGTAACATACGTGCGGTACTATCCAATAATTTCTCAATGAACAAACATAAGGACACAGGCACGTGCGGCCTACGTGGGTTTCAACAGATTCCTCCAAGAAAAGAGAAGTCACACGACTCACACTGTTCCGTACATCCCCCACCAACCCAACGGTCATATTTCCCATACAACCCTCCAACGGTAATATAAACCATAACTTCCCAGCCATCTGATCTCCATCAAACGAACCCACAAAACAAAAACTCCCCAAAATCTTCTCAAATCACCCCCTTTTCACCAACCCAACATTTTTTTTTTCAGTGCTAAGGTAAATAAAATATTGAAATCAGTCATGAATTGAAGAATACATAAAATCACAAGTCTTGGTTGGTTTAATGTTTTTTTTTTTGGGTAGTGGGTGTTTGAGAATTGTTTCCCTTTTTTCTGATTATTTTTGTTTCTCATCCATGTTTTCAAGTCTGGGAATTCTGGGTTTTGATTTGAAACTCATAATCAGCTATAATTGAATAATTTGAAGAATGTATAAATCAAAAGTCTTGGTTGGTTAATGTTTTTTTTTTTTTTGGGGTAATGGGTGTTTGAGAATTGCATCACTTTTTTTTTTTTTCAAGTCTGGGAATTCTGGGTTTTTTGATTTGCAGTTTTAAACTCAGAAACAAGCTATGATGGACTTATTATATGATTCAATTTCTTATCTGGGTGGGTCAAATTTTCAGAGTTTCAGCTACCAATTTGAGCAAACATGTTTCTGGAGTTCAATTCATGGTGTGAATTTCAATCAGTCGACCTCACACAGCTTTTTCCAATGAGTTTTCCCTGAAATTTCGGAATCCGATGAACTTTTTCTGGTAGGTGAGAGAAAAATGTGTTTAATTCTTTGAATTCTTTACACTTATTTATGTTTTTAATTTGATACATTACATCTGCACATTAAAGGATCTCTCGAACACATGACATATTTTCACTGATTTTATTTATTTTCTTTGTTTTGGCATCGGATTCCCTTTTTTTCCCCCCTTGATTTTGATTTGTTAAAAACTTCACACACTCAAGACTATTTCTCTTGAAAATTTTACATGCAAAGTTTGATGCAAGTACAAATAATACATACACTATACATAGAGTAACCAAACATTGCATAGTTCTGAAATTTTAGAGAAGAGAGAGAGAGAGAGAGAGAGAGAGAGAGAGAGAGAGAGAGAGAGAGAGAGAGAGAGAGAGAGAGAGAGAGAGAGAGAGAGAGGTGAGATGAAGTATTTCCACAGATTTTATTTATTTGATTTGTTTTGGCATGGATTCCTATTCTTTTTGTCTTGATATTTGATTTGTTGAAATCTTCTCACACTCAGTCTGTTTCTCTTGATTTCTCTTGAGAGTTTCACATGCAAAGTTTCATGTAAGTACAAATATTATACACACTATATAGAGTAATAATACATTGCATGGTTCTTAAATAGAGAGAGAGAGAGAGAGAGAGAGAGAGAGAGAGAGAGAGAGAGAGAGAGAGAGAGAGAGAGAGAGAGAGAGAGAGAGAGAGAGAGAGAGAGAGGGAATTGGAAGGGTATAGAGAATGTTGGCTGGGTGTTCTTCAACATTGTTGTCTCCTAGGCATAGATTGAGTAGTGAACCATCTGCACAATTTCAAAGTTGACATTGTTCTTCCATGAACACACAGGCATTGGACTTACCATGTAATTTCCCCCCAAAAAACACCTCAAGATCACAAGATTCACAACCCATTAGGCCTGTGGGCCTTTCGATCGAAAAGCCAATTGAAGCAAAGACCACGAGGTGTTCTTTGAAGCAGAACTCATTTTTTGAAGTTAGGGGAGAGAATAAAAATGAATTTCGGGAGAAAGGTAAGAGCTTGAAGAGATTCGCCGAGCATGGCTTGTTTGATGATGAGTCTTGTATGATCAGAGCTAAGAGAAAAAGGGGTATTAGGAAATCCAATGATTTTTCAGAATTCCGCGAAAATTTGAGTTTCGGCCAATTGGGCAGTAGCAATTTTTGGTTCCAGCCAAGTTTTCAGGTTCCCCAAACAGGCCTTAACCCACCTGAAATTCCTTTCCCTCTTTCGTGTTCAGGAGAGGAAGAGAGGGACTGTTTCGTGCCTAGAGACGTAATTTCACCTCCTTCCTCAAGCAATCCTTTTACTTCATCTGAAAGTCCGAGAAGCTTAAGTCTTAGGATAAGCGAAACAACAACCTCTGATCTTGAAATAGGTAATGTGTCTAGGCTACCTAATCCAAACGAAGGGCCCGCCAATGTGTTGGTACACGGTGATCACGATCACGAGGATCATGATGGATTTGAGCTCATTAGCTTACTTGTTGCTTGTGTTGAAGCGATTGGATCGAAGAACATTGCGGGTATTAATACTTTTATAGCTAAATTGGGAGATCTTGCTTCTCCGAGAGGGTCCCCTATAAGCCGTCTAATTGCTTACTTCACCGAGGCTTTAGCTTTGAGGGTTTCGAGGCTTTGGCCTCACATTTTTCGTATATCTATCACTCGTGAGCTTGATCGGGTTGATGAGGATAGTGGCAATGCACTAAGGCTATTAAACCAAGTCACCCCAATTCCAAAGTTCATTCATTTCACATCAAATGAGATCATTTTGAGAGCTTTCGAAGGAAAAGAGAGGGTTCACATTATAGATTTCGACATTAAGCAAGGGCTTCAATGGCCTAGCTTGTTCCAAAGTTTGGTCTCTAGGTCTAGTCCTCCTACCCATGTTAGAATAACCGGTATAGGCGAATCCAAACAAGACCTTAACGAAACCGGAGATAGACTTGCCGGATTTGCTGAGGCGTTGAACTTGCCTTTCGAGTTTCATCCCGTTGTCGATAAGTTGGAGGATGTGAGGCTGTGGATGCTTCATGTTAAGGAGCGAGAAAATGTGGCTGTGAATTGTATTTTCCAACTTCATAAAATGCTTTACGATGGAAATGAAAGAGCGGTTAGTGATTTTCTTGGACTAATACGAAGCATAAACCCCGAAATTGTTGTTGTAGGAGAGCAAGAAGCAGATCACAATTGCCCAACTTTGGAAAATAGACTTTCCAATTCATTGAAATACTATTCTGCCCTTTTCGACTCGATTGATTATAGTGTTGCATTAGATAGCCCAGAGAGGATCAAAGTAGAGGACATGTTTGGACACGAGATTAGGAATATCATCGGTTGTGAAGGAAAAGATAGGGTTGAAAGGCACGAGAGCTTCGGAAAATGGAGAATCTTGATGGAGAAAGGAGGTTTCCGGTGTTTGGGAATTGGAGAGAGAGAATTGCTTCAAAGCCGAATGCTGCTAAAAATGTACTCTTGTGAGAATTTTACTGTGGAAAAGAAAGAACAAGACGGGTCTGCGATTACACTAAGTTGGCTAGATCAGCCTCTTTACACGGTATCAGCGTGGGCCAAACTCGACGTTTCAAGTTAATCAGAATCATTGAATTCTTGCTTACAGAAAAGGGCACGCGATTCTTTGTAGGTAGAGAAAATTTTTTCATCATTCTTTCAATCTTTTGTTGCAGATAGAATTTTATGTATTAATAGTGCAATAACTAATTCTGTTAAATATTTTAGCTTGAAGACAGGGTTATAGATTCCAAATTCTACTTTTTAGGAGTTACAGTTTTGTGTTTTATTCTTTGATTCATTATGTACTTAGAAATTCTTTCTTGATTTTGTCATATTCAAAAATGTATTCTTTTGTTCAAAAAGTACTATTATTTTGAGCCCATTTAGTTGAAACTGTTGCATATATATGAAATGTTTTGTTTGTGTCAGTCATGAATCTTCCTTTTTTCTTATGGATCTTTATTAGAGTTCATTGATTTCATCATCTCACACACATATGCATATACACACACACACACACACATATACACACACACGTATTTAATATCTTCCTGTTGGTTTTTCATGAAATACTTTCCCCCTACTGCCATGAGCAGAGTATTCTTACACTCCACTTCACTAGTTATGGATCATTCTAAAACTAGTCTTTTTTTTTTATCTTCATTTAGAGCCTGTTTGGGATTAGTATAAGAACTGGTTTTGTTGTTATGAAAGAACCGCTCTAAATAGTTTGTTGTTTGTGTACCTACTTTTTGGCTACATCGGATTCCAAGCCTAGCTTAAAAAGTCTAAGAACTTTTTTTTTTTTGTTGCTTAGTAATGATTTTCATAAAAACTTTTTCTTTATCAAACTAACCTATCAATGATTTCCATTTTATGATTTTCATAAAATGGTTAGACTTGGTCTGAACTCTAAACCTAATCCTATTTCAATCATTTCCAAACCGGCCCCTAGAATGGAAAAACATCAATCTTTTGACTATACGAGACATTATATAATCTGATCGAGTAATACTTGGGACACAACCAAAAGACACAATTTTGGGACACAACATCCATTTTGTGTCTATTTCTCTCCTAGTGGTCCTAGTGGATACTTGGGACACAACCAAGTATTACTCAATCTGATCACATGGAGTAATACTCCACCCATATCTTTCACACAACGTTTTGTTCACAACCCACAATAGTGTGTCCATCTCTCTCTTGTGTCATCCTGTGATGTCAGTGGATCCCACAGTGACACCGGAGAGAGAGACACACTTTTGTGGATTTTGAACAAAAAGTTATGTGAAAATTATGGGTGAAGTATTATCCGATCACATGAGATCTGAACCAAAATATAAAGAAAATTGCTAAAATTTCCAAGATATTATTTAAAGTTTGAAACATACATTTCAAATTTTAACAAAGTACAATACTTAAAACTTAGAAATAAAGCACTGCTAATATGTTCATTGTACAAAATCAAATATACATTTTTTTTATATACGTGTGTGAGTGTATATATCTATATCTATAATCTATAATCTATATCTATATCTACAATCTATCTATCTATCTATCTATCTATATATAAATGTACCAATGCACATAAGTGTTTTACACTTTTATCAATCGGGACACTTTTACTTATTTAATTTTTTTAGAGTTTAACAACATTAGTATACCACTTTTTTTTTTTGGTATGTCCATGAGAGTCCTAACTTTTTAATTTTCTTCTTTGGATATAGCATGTTATATACATTATATACAACCCATCTTGTTTTAGAACTCTACATTAATGACACACCACATCCTAATGTGTTACAACTCCTTCCAAACAACTCATGTTCGATTAGAATAAAATACAAAATAGTTAATCACACTTTATTTTCCTGGTTGATTTCTATTTTATTTTTTTAATCTGAGCTCACGACTAGAGTGTTTTTTTTTTTTTTGAATTCTATGGAAGATTACTACCCCACTTTTGACCAAGGTTGGTTTTTATTTTTTTATTTTTTGTAAATTTGGACTAACGGTTGGTTTCTTCTTCTTTCTTTTTTTTTTTTTTTTTTTTTTTTTTTTTTTTTTAAATTTTTTATTTTATTATTATTTTTTTAGGGGATAAATGAGCTCACAGTTAGGGTTTTTTTTTTTTTTTTTTGAATTCAATGGAAGATTACTACTCACTTTTGATCAAGGTTGGTTTTTATTTATTTATTTATTTTTTTTTTGTAAATTTGGACTAACGGTTGGTTTCTTTTTTTTTTTTTTTTCCTTTAGGGGAAATTACAGTAACACCCTCTCAAATATGACTCTTTTTCAAATACATCCCTAAACTATAAAACTTGATAAATTAACTCTCCTCAATTATTACATTTTTCACTAAAACCCCTTCCATTAAAATTCCGTCCTAAAAAAGAGTTTTTTTTTTTTTTTTTAATCATGTGAGTAACATATGATACAAAATATTATCAACATAATATCTATTTATCCCTCCTTCGTGCCGTTAGAAATTTTAGGACAACATTATCCTTTGCTATATACATAATTATCCTTTGTTGTACTCCAAATTTTAGGCAATTTTGTTCTAAAATTTTCAACAACTCAAAGAAAAGATAAAAATTTTATGTTGCTATCTAATTTTGGACTAGAAGACTAATGATAGTATTAAAGAACCTATTGGTATTATCTAATTTGTATTATACGTCTCCACTTCCCAAGTTCTCCATAGTCTTGGACACTTTTTCCACACTTTAAGATTCACAAACCAGTCCACTCTTCGTGTTCTCTTAATAATGTGCTATGGTGAACTAAATACGATTCATCTTTACACAAGTATGCACTTCAAGCTTTGTATTGAAGGTAATTACTATTCCTTACACTTCTATTCATTTATTCAACTTACTTATGATTTTCATTCTCATTAATTACTATTAATGTATTGTGCTTTGATCAATACTAATGGTCAAAATGAAAACATAAATCTATGAGTTATAGTAACATATATCTCTTAAGAGTTATAGTAAATATCTATGACAAGAATGGTAGGACTCTTCATGATCTTGATATCAATTCTTAGTATTATATCACTCAGACTCCCAATTTGTTTTCTTCTTCTTCTTCTTCTTCTTCTTCTTTTTTTTTTTACCTTCTTCCAGAGCCCTATGATAGATCACTCACGATTTTATTTATTCCATACCAACAATAATATATGTAACTTTTATCAGACCTATTCTAGGTAAGATATGCGTTCAAAAATTTCAAGAATCAATTTCAACTACTTGACGATTTGGTTACCCATACAGAGTGCATTTTTCTCACTCTTGCTTTCTCATCACTACTATACTGATATGTGTCATATTCTATTCTCATTTTACCCATGCTTTAGCAACACAATTATTAAATGTAAAACTTAATTGAGTATTTTGCTTTATGAAAAGTTACTATTGTTATCTTTATTAACAATAATTCGTAAAATTGTCATCATTGTTTAATTAAGTTCACAAGAAAGATAGGAATTTAGACAGATTTAGCCTATGATAATAACCCAATTAAGTGGTGAAAATAAAAGTTTCAGCAATTATATATATACATATAAATATATTTTACAGTGTGTTTTATAATATACCACTTAATTGAAAAAGCATCCAAAAATCCACTGAAAACCTTAATTGAAAAAATTTGACTGAAATAATCACTGAATGCAGTCTATTTCAATACTTGAAACGCTGTTTAATGTACAACAAATTCATCCGCTTCAAATTTTCAGTACTTAAAATTCAGCATTTAATTTCAATTTTATCAAATGGACACTTAGGCCCTTTAATATTTAGCTCAAGAACAAAGGAAACCATTTTCTTTAGTATTTTTCATTTCTTTTCTATCCCTCTATATGTGCCCCAAATAGAGCCTAAAAGTCTCTGTTAATATAGACTATCAATACATTCTCATAATTTAGGACTTTAAATTAAACTAAAACTACTATCTTATTGGTTTTTTTTTTTTTTTTGGTCTTAGTATATTATATAATTTTTTTCCTTCTTCACTCATGTTTCTATATATTTTCTCTCTATTTAGGTGGACTCCATGAATAAGCAATTACTTATAAATATCAATTCTCTTAATTATAAAACTCTAACAAAACCAGAGATAACTGACATATATAAAAATAAAAAATAAAAAAGATTAGCAAGAAGGATTTTTCCAGTAACAATAGTTTTTGCATTGTAAATATTTTTTTTATGTAATTCTTTCAATTAGTATTGACATGCAATAGAGACTTTTTAAAAAATTTCGGTTGACGATTTAAAGAATATTTAACACATACAACACAAAGAGTTTGATCATCTTAAATGTGGAGGCCTCTCTAAATCCTTTTTGTAGGAATTATCAAAGTTTAATATATATATATATATATACATATAATGTATAAGAAAACTAGATCATGATCGATTTGTAACTTATTTCTAATTAAAACATATGAAATAATGTTGTAGTTCAATAAATGACTACACAAACTTCACGGTAAGTGAAATAATATATATGGTAATACAATAAACAAATATGCATTATTAAATAATGAGAAAAGAAAATGATACATTCTAAATATTGAAGATGTAAAAATGAATTATTGCTAGGACATGTGGTAGCAATTAAATAGTAACTAGAGAAATTATTATTGAACTAATAAACAAGTGATATAAGAAGTGTAATTCAATTGTATCTTTATTATTTTTGCAGTTATATTAAATCGTCTTCTTCTTCTTCTTCGTTTTTTTAACCTAATTTAAGTGTTGTCTATACATTTTGGCTTAATGCTCCTAATTGGTTTGAGAGCATTTTTGCTCACTCAATTTTTGGTGCACCAATGTTCACCCAAGTCTCCCATTGGTCAATGGGACCCAGGATTAAACACCATTAATTAAATCCTGGATCCCACTTCATTGACCAATGAGAGGCTTGGGTGAGCATTGGTGCACCAAAAATTGGGTGAACAAAAATATTTTCAATTGATTTATAGACGGACACCATTCACGTGCAACGCACACGCATGTGCATTTAAACTAGTATATATAAATGTACCTATTTTACACTTTGATTGAAGTTATCCTAATACTTACTTGGGTAATACTTGGGGCACAAACAAACACACAACCTTTAGGACACAACTCAAATAATGTGTCTATCTCTCTCCTGTGTCACTGTGGGGTCCAGTGACATCACAGGAGAGAGATAGACACATTATTTAAGTTGTGTCCCAAAAATTATGGGTTTATTTGTGTCCCAATCTTTACCCTACTTACAATTTCTTCGCTACCAAAACTTCCTGCAACTCACCCTTTACCAAACCGCTCCTAATAGCTTTCGGCAGATACTTCCTTCTTTCTTATCTTTTAGTGGTGATAGTTAATTCATTTTTATTTCTTATGTTTATCCCACTCATGTGATGTTCGGCATCAAATGCTTATTATTTATTTGTATTTATCTCCATTCTCCTTCTATTCACAAACACGTGTGAGCGAGAAAGCGCAAAGTGAGATTGGCCACTTGTCCCTATTTCAAACCATATCACATAAATAAGTTCTACAAACAATTACCTTGGGCTTCAGCCTCAAAGGTCTTCTTGGACTTATTCATCCACATTTGGATCAAGTCACGTGGGCTACTTAATTAATACGTTATTCTACTCTTAACTTTTCATTTCTAGAAATATACTACTTTATTCCACTCCAAACTAACCTATCAATGATTTTAATAAAATCAGTTCACGGTTAGACTTGGTTTGAAGTCTAAACTTAATCCTATTTTAATCATTCCCAAACAGGCCTTTGGAATGGAAAACATCAATCTTTTGACTAGATGGGACATTATAAGATCTGATCACATGAGATCTGAACCAAACTACAAAGAAAATTGCTAAATTTTCCAAGATATTATTTAAAGTTTGAAACATACAATTTCAAATTTTAACAAAGGACAATACTTATAACTTAGAAACAAAGCACTGCTTCAACACAGCCAATATGTTCATTGTACAGGACCAAATATACATTTATTTATATATGAGTGTGAGTATATATATATATATATATATATCATTCATTCTCTACTTTGAGGAATGAGGATTAGAGGTTCTTCCTTCTGCAATGTAAGACCAAACTTTTCACTCATATCTATATCACTCATATCATTTCCATTAGGAAGAGACCAATCAAAGAAATGAATAAGAGCAGCAAGAACAAGAGCAAACTGCTTTGCAGCCATAGGCAATCCTGGGCAGATTCTCCTTCCTGCTCCAAACGGCAAGAACTCGAAATCATTCCCTTTGAAATCCAAACCCGAGTTCAAAAACCGTTCTGGTTTGAACTCCAACGGGTCTTCCCAGACGTTGGGGTCTCGAGAAATTGCCCAAACATTTATTATAATCTGGGAGTTTTTGGGAATTGTGTAGTTTGAAACTTTGCATGATTCGGGTGCGCGGTGAGGGACTAAAAATGGTCCTGGAGGGTGCAATCTTAGAGTTTCTTTGACTATTGCTTGAAGGTAAGGTAGGTGAGAGAGATGGGATTCTTTTAGGGACTGTTTGTTGATTTCTTTTGTCAATTCTTCTTGAATTTTCTTCATGGGTTTTGGGTTTTTCATCAGTTCTGCCATTGCCCACTCGATTGTTGATGTACTAGTGTCTGTGCCAGCTACGAATAGCTCCTGAAAAATTCATACATTTCAACATAGTTATAGGTTCTGTTTAGCAACAGCTTCACTTATCGACTCTAAAAGTTAAAATGCAGTTTGGCAAATCAGTATCTGCTATTCGATGGAAAAACAATGTGAGTCAATAACAGTAATTTGCGAGTAGCCAAGGTAGCGTTTAGTCAAACGTAATTCTTTAGCGATTGAATCGCAAAGCAAAATCAATCGCCATACATTGTGGAGAAGGATGAAAAACGTGAATTATATGTTTCTGAACATAAGGCTAAAATAAAACTGTTTGACAAACCAATTATCTTGGACAGTGTTTAGCCAAAAGCAGTTTTCGGAATTGAATTATTGGCCTATAGTAAAGTGTGGGGCGCGCGAGAAGGGTGAATTGTATGTTTTTGAATGTACAAGGAATTAGTTTTGAATTGCTAATCATAACCCAGAAAGGGGTAGGGGTAAGCTTGATCCTGAAATTATGGCAACTAAGTCCATTGAGGGCGATGGGGCTGAAGCCCCCAAAGTTTTGGAAACTTTAGAACACACCTTAGAAAAAAATAATAATTGTACTCTTAAAGCCCCCTAAAATTATAGAAAGCCCCCTATTTCATGAGTTTATGTGGAGTACTTTTTATAGCACCACCTTGTATATTGAAAAAAAAAAAGAATGTGATCCCAAGCCCACCCTACTTTAAAAAAAATATGTATATTGGTTTGGATTGCATTACACATATTGTAACAATAATTGTAATTCAATCCCGGAGCCAAGTCATAGATTTCATATAACGAGCAACTGAACGAACATTGACACAATTAGAATTTTGTCCATACTTTGTATTGGGTCTAACAAAGTAGTTTTGTAAAATTTCACAAAAAAAGTTTTGTGAAATTTGAAGAAATTAAAAAAAAAAAAAAAGTTTTCGAAATTTGATAATTTCAAAAAATAAATTTGTCAAAATTTTCAAAATTATTTAGTGAAATTTTACAAGGCATGTGAAAAATCAATTTTCTTTTGCTCAACAATGGAACTAGTTTTGTAGCTCTCGTTGACACGATTCTAACGGTATAAAATTTGAGAAAAATAGAGTTGTAAGTCAAAAATTGCAAAATTTTCTTGGAATTTGGGATATCATACGGTACAGCTCTCGCACCGTATGAGCAGTTGTAAATACTATGCGCGGGTGAAAAGGTTGGCGAGTGTGGGAAATGTGGGAAATATTTGGGTTCATGCCACTTTTGTCAAAGATAAGAGACTTTTGATTAAATGCAGATATTGAATGTACTCTTTGCCAAATGCAGATATCTCTAACTGTCCCTATAAAAAATTCTACTCGAGAAATATGTATTAGAGTAATATTTGGGTGACAAACACTTACAAACATACTCTATCTCTCTCCTGAGTGGGTGCTCACTCAGGAGAGAGATAAAGTGTGTTTGGTGACAAACACTTACCAACATACTCTATCTCTCTCCTGATTGGGTGCTCACTCAGGAGAGAGATATAGTGTGTTTTCATGTGTTTGTCACCCTAGGATTATTGATATGTATTAATAGGCCAAAAAAAACAAAAAAATTTGCCTTGAGGACCCTGGCCTTGAACCACGTGAACTTGGCCAATTGGGTGCAACTTCCTATTTTTGCTCCTATCAAACCCCCATACTTCATTTTCCAGTATCCGCCCTTGCATGCCCGTCTAGACCTCTGATCTTATTGGTTCCCAACACTTAAGTGCTTGTCTGATGACCAATTATTTGAGATTTTTTTTAAAAAAAATCTAATTTAATTTGACAACCAACTTCTTATAGATTTCATTAAAAACCAAAAATAACCAAACGCTAAACAGGTTTTAAAAGCAGCAAATGAAGGTTTTTTTTTTTTGGAAAGCCAGAAATAACCAAAAGCTAAACAGGTTTTTAAAAGATCTCCGTAGAAAAAATCTCTTTTAGAAAAATCTCTATTTGCCACACATGTGCCATGTGGACAAACTTTGATATTGATTACATTTTTGCTCATTTTAAAATTGCCCACCTTCCTCTTTTATTGGCTAATGTAATAGGACCTAGTATTAAATGAAAATTAGTTAATGGTATAAAGTACTGGGCTCCACTGCATTAGCCAATGAGAGAAATTAATGGTGTAATCTAGTACTGAGCCCCACTGCATTAGTCAATAGAAAAGGAGCTAGGGTGAGCAAAATGTGAACAATTTTAGAGTGAGCAAAACTATACTCTATTATATTATACCAATCATATCCTAAAATAGTCAGAAAATACCTAAAAAATTGTACCCAAGTATTCTCCCAAAAAAACATTAAAAAAATAACATAATGCCATATCTCCTGTTCCTTAGTTTTTGGCACTATTCTTGATTTCGAAAGCAAATTTGTTTCCACCTACTTCAAAAAGTGACCACAATTCTTTCAAAATAGGCAACTGATGGGTCTACAAGACTACAACTCTACAAGTTGACACTGATAATCTAAGAGGGTGTTTGGCAATCGAGTTGTGGTATGATGGGAAGCTTATGATTGATTAAAGTTTTCCGCAATAAGCCCTCCTGAAGTGCATTTGAAGCTAGGACTGCCGCTTTGGACCCGTTCGGCATAACTTATGCTTCTGCAATTAAATTACAAAATAACTGCCTTTGGCTTTTGGTTAATCGCAAATTGTTCAATTGACTTGCACTTCTTTGCAATTGTATCCCAGATTTTGGTTTGTCAACACTTTTATTTTAGCTTTTAGAGTTTCACAATCACTTGTGAACTCTAAAAACTGTTGCCAAACGGGGTCTTGTAAACGAGCAGATGTAGATAAAGAGAGAGCATACCATAACTAATTGGTTGATTTGAGCATTGGAAAATGAATTTTCAACCAAGGTGTCCAAGAAATCTTTAGGTCTCCAATCAGCACCTATTTTCCTTTCTCTTCTCTCTCTAATTATAGGCTCCCACATAGCAAAAATCTCCCCAGACAGCTCCTTAAACTTCTTATTAAGACCTTGAAGATCTAATTCCCCTAGAATTGGATAAAAATCAGATAAATTTGGAATAGTACTCTCTACTGCAATTCTTCTCACAAGACGTTTTAACTCTCCTTGAACACTCTCTTCCTCCAAACTAATAAAATCTCTTGACATCAAAACATTACCCAACATGTTGACAACAGTCCCAAAAACCACTTCTCCAATATTTACCATCCTGCCCTCCATTGAACTCAAAAACTTGATCATGTCCATAGTTTTTTTCTCCCTCAAACATGCTTGTGATTCTATTGATTTTGCCGAGAAAAGCTCGGTTCGACATATTGTTCTAAGGTACTTCCATTGATCACTACACTCAAAAGCCCATCCCAATGATAGAAAGTTGGCTTCTTTGTTCTTCATCGGGAGTGCGTGGGGGACATATCGTGCGGATAGAATTCGATCATGGGTTTTGAGGATTTCAAGGGCAATGGATGGTGATGATCCGATGATCAAGATTTGGGTCCCTAGTCTTAGTGACATGAGAGGGCCATAGGATTGAGCATAGTTGGCTAAAGTTATGTGAGGCTTTTTTCCCATATGAAAAATGTTTCCTACGATTGGCCATGGTTTTGGCCCTGGTGGAAGTGGATTTTTGGATGTAAATTTTGATAGGAAGTGTGTGAGGATGAGAGACAAAATGGGTAGGAGGAGGAGGATAGGAAGGAAAAGACTTTCCATGTTTCGATGAACAAGAACTTGTTTTGGGAGGAGTGTATGTCACTAAGCTTTAATTTGATTATGAGAGGATTGATATTTGTGGGCCGGTGCTCAACAACCCCCAATAATGCAAGTATTCAACAATCAAACTATGGGTCAAAAAAAAAAAAAAAAAAAGGCTTGGTATCATTTTTGGGTTCTTTAGATTTCAGTCCTTTATTGTAGTCGTTTCTAAAAATTGATCCATTTTATAAGTCAACTTAAAAATTAGTCTCTCACCTATTTTGAGGACTAAAATACCCCTACTCCCATAAATTAGTGTTTTGAAATTCAAACCTCATATTTGTTATATATATATATATATATATAGAGAGAGAGAGAGAGAGAGAGGGAGAGAGAGAGAAATACTCCCATAAATCAAGGTTTTGAAAATCAAAACCCAAATTTGTGTTATATATATATAGAAAGAAATAGAGAATTAACAAAAAAAAAAAATTTGTACATTATAGAATGAAAAGTGAGAAATTTCTCACTTTAAAATAACATAAGTGAGAAATTTCAAAATAACATGGTACGAAATTCTGTATATTATCGTGAGAAACTCTCACTTCTAACTATAATGAGAAATTTCTCACTTTGAAAAGCAACACTAACCATAAGTGAGAAATTTCTCATAATGATTAGTAAACCATATACTTCTCATTAATAATACAAATTTCTCATTAAAACAAACAAAATTATGGTCAGTGACCATTAATTATACAAATTTCTCACAAAAAAAAAAAAAAAAACAAAATTTCTCACCTCAACTCACTTGACTGACCCAATAAAGTTGAAAAGCAAAACAACAGAGCCATGGGAAGCCACAACAGTTTATCAAAGATCAGCCCCCAAAAGAAAGATAAAAGACTCCTCCATAAACAAGTATATACTCCCACAAGAAACCAGAAAATAACAATCAATTATCAACCCCTTACATGGCAACCTATCATTGAGAGACCACAAAACCACTAGCTGATACTCCCGATCAAAAGGATCAAATCCAACACCTCCACAAACCAAGTTACAGTAATACTTTACCGAATGACCTCCCAATCACAAACTGCCCAAATGGCAAAGCTTGAAGACGATATATATATATATATATATAGAGAGAGAGAGAGAGAGAGAACGTGGAGTCGTGAACAATTTTGTCATCCAATTTTTGTAATGATCGACATTGACAGAGAAGCTGCCTTATATTATGGCCAACCACTATATATATATATTATAATGAGAGAGAAAGAATTGAAATTTTTTGAAAAGGAAAGTGAATTAATCCCAATTGAAGGAAAGTCCATAATTTCCTAAATCATGACTTAATTATATTTCCTATAAAAAGGCACCAGTTACATTGAAAATATTCTAATTAAATTCTAAACTAAATCAATGTAAATATACTAAAAAGAGTACAATAGTCCAAACGAAATGGTTGAAATCTGCTGAAAGTACTAATTCCTTTTTTATCTCATTAATTAAGGGTGAATTTCAGTTTTAACAAAGTCAAAGTGACTAACTATATGTTGACTGGAATTTGAGGGATCAAAATGTATATTTCTAATCATTTTTTGTGGTTGTAAAGCAACATGCATTGAACCTCTAATAACAATAAAAATGTAATAAACTAATTTATTGCACAGTCCGAATAGATCCCCTAAGTTAATGAAAGTATTCATTGAAAAATCTTTGATTCTTTTACCAATTTTAGGCTTTAAAACTTATTTTAAAACGAATTAATCAAGGGCTTATAAATTAACAAATAATTTAAAAAATCATGGAAAAATTTTAATAATTGAAAAACTAATTTTGCTTTATAAATTAAAATTTCTGGAATATATAAAGCCCCTCCAAAAAATTTATTAATTAAGTTAACAAATTAGATTGATTCTGTCACACCCCAAATCCGCTCCCAATTTTAATAATAGGATTTCCATAGTCCTATATTGAAGACCCAAATAATCCGAACCTTCACAGTATTTTGTACGGCACTTTGATTGAAGTTATCCTAATACTTCCAATTTTCTCGCTACCGAAACTTCTTACAACTCACCCTTTACCAAACCGCTCCTAATAGCTTTCGGCAGATGCTTCCTTGTGCTGGAAAATTTCCCACTATCTGCCCTCTACTTACTTTCCATTTGATATCCCAAACTCCTACAGTGCTTGCACCACCGTCGCCCCTCCATTCCTCTCCATATATATATATATATATATATATATCTACTATCAAAGATTTTCTAAAGAGGATCACATCTCTTTATTAAAGAAAGGGTCTCTGTTTTGGTCGTCGGATTGTGTTTAAAAACTGTGAAATGACAAAACTGGCATTAATGAAAACACGATCCGACAGCCAAAACATAGCTCCTCTCTTTAATAAAAAGAGGGCGCCTTCTTTAGAGCCTGATTGTATCTACTAAATAATAAAAACGCAGCAACTCAATTAAGCAAGTTGCACGAATTTTTTAAAATTTCAAAATTGCCCTTTGCAACCACAATTACAATTGGCTTCAAAAAGAGTCAACAACAATTGCTACTTATGTAATATTTACATACATGTCAATTTTTGTAAGAAAAAATTAACTTCTGCAATCATAAAAATTAACTTTTGCAACTATAAAAATGGCTACTTACATAATATTTATATATAGGTCAATTTTTGTAAGAAAAATGGCTAGTTACATAATATTTACATATAGGTCAACAAAAATGGCTACTTACATAATATTTACATACAGGTTAATTTTTGTGACAAAAAATTAACTTTTGCAACCATAATTACAATTGGCTTAAAAAACAAAAATGGTTTACATATAGGTCATTTTTTTTTTATAAGAACAGCTCTGTACCAAGCCAGCAGGTGCCAAATAATAAGTATTGCCGAAATTGTCCTTGCGTTCAAAAATGGCTACTTACATAATATTTACATATACGTAAATTTTTGTAAGAAAAAATCAACTTTTATAACCATAATTACAATTGGCTTCAAAAAGAGTCAACAAAAATGGTTACATGATATTTACATACATATCAATTTTTGTAAGAAAAAAATCAACTTTTGCAATCATAATTACAGTTGCCTTAAAAAAGAGTCAACAAAAATGACTACTTACATAATATTTATATATATGTCAATTTTTAAAAGAAAATTTATAGAATTGTCATTGTTTTGGCACAAGCATTTTTTTTAATGGTTAATTTAATATTTTGATTACACATGTGCACACACACATAGTTATATGCTTATATTTTACTATTTTAGCTATAATTTGTATCATAATAATACTTACATAATATTTACATATATGTCAAAAATGACTACTTGTATAATATTTACATATAGGTTATTTTATATAAGAACATCTCTCTACTAAGCAAGCAGGTGTTAAATAATATGTATTGCCGAAGTTGCTCCAACATTTAAGAATGGCTACTTATATAATATTTAAATATAGCTCAATTATTTTAAGAAAAATCAACTTTTGCAACCATAATTACAATTGGCTTAAAAAAGACTCAACAAAAATGGCTACTTACATAATATTTACATATAGGTCAGTTTTTGTACGAAAAAAAATTAACTTTTGCAAACATAATTACAATTGGCTTCAAAAAGAGTCAACAAAAATAGCTACTTATATAATATTTACATATAGGTCAATTTTTAAAAGAAAATTTATAGAAAGGTCATCTTTGGGCACAAACGTTTTTTTTAATGGTTAAGTTAATATTTTGATTACACACGTGCACACACACACATAGTTATATGCTTATATTTTGTTATTTTAGTTATAATTTGTATAATAGTAATTTTTTGCTCTTATTGCACACATATGCCAATATAAATATAATTTGAGTAATGCTATGCTTCCCAAATCTTATGTTGCAAGGTTATGATTCATGTTTGCATGTCAGTTGTTGGAAAAACAGGTTTAAATGGAAAGTTTAAACGCGCAGCGGAAAAATCAAGTTATGAAACTTTATTGGCATGCCTGGATCTACTACTCGTCAATTCTACAGATACGCACAAGAGGGGACACGAGTTATACCTTAGTGTCTTGAACCCAATTCTGATCTTCAACTTCCAGCAGCCTCCACTAGATGATCTTCACCCTTATGACTCCTGCGGATGCCTGCCAGAAAGACTAGGGTTGGTGGGAACCCTAATGGAGAGGATAGAGAAGGTTTTGGGACTCCAAAACAGTTTCTGCAGCTTCTGACGTTCAAAACGACGAACAACCTTTTCCAGAACGCAGCTGCCCTATTTATAGATTCCCAGAACCGACCTAGACTTCGAGCGATCGAAGTGCCTTCGATCGATCGAACATTCGATCGATCGAACCATCTTCGATCGATCGAACCTTCAGACTTCAATCGATCGAGACATCTTCGATCGATCGAACCTGTCTGGACATCATCCTCAAGCATCTTTCCAAGCATCCTGGCGGAGCTAAGAGTGGGACCTCCTAGGCTCTTTATTGTTGGCTCAGACCAGTTTGTTAATTACCATGACCAAACTCTTTGATCAGCAAACTAACTAACTGGTCAGTTAAAGTTTACTCCACTATAAAACGATAACTGAACTCCAACGCAAAAGAACATATCCGAAGCGATAACTAGACTTGTATGGTGTACTAATGTCCCTCTACCGTCAGCATTCGTAATCATATTCAGGTAATCGGATAACTGTTACTGTCAACCTGAATCATGATTACTTCTTGTATTCCTTGAGTCCCATTCACCTCTCATGATTACCAAACATGTTGATAACTCTTATCAACAAGACTGCAGTACTCAGTAATCGACTTGGTGACATTCTCAAGGGAATGCTTACTCTGAAACAGAGGGTAGATTCTATCTTGACAATGCATGTTCACAACCCTATGAACATGACATACCCAAGATACCCAGGTGTTGATCTTTTATAGACCTCACTGATTGGTAAATCAAAGCAGTCATATCCACAGTCTGTGTTCATAATCGTCTCAAGATTGAGAACACGTACCTTATACAAGTTATGAGTTCCTATTGACTGTTTGACAGTCTTAAGCGTCAATAGGAAACTCAGGTCCGTCAATGCACTGTAAGCACTAGCATATCAACTAAGAGCTACACTCTAGTGATTGAGATTAATCACTCCATCCAATGGTAGTTAATTATGCTACAGTGTAGACTTGATGAGGTATCCAGTCTCATCATCCACTGTGACACATTCTAAGTATTAAAGAATAGTAATTCGTATCTCACTTGTGTGCATCTCATACACACACGAATTACTTACTATAATACTTAAGGATTAACAATCATCTCATGAAAAGAACATACACAATAAAATGTAAAGCTGATATCCATATATTAAAATGTCAATGTCTCATACAGAAAGTAATGGTTTGAGGGCACAAACCCAACATCAGTGTCATTGGGTTCCTATAATTTTACAAATCTTTGGCCTACTAATTGCAGAGTAATGCTATGCTTCCTAAATTTGTATCCCAAAAATGCTTCCGAAATAATGTGGCAATGGGGATCAGGTAAACAACGTCCAATCAAAATTCAACTGCTCCCTATTATTCCTAATTAAATGAGTACAAGTTTGGGCACAAACACTCCATAAATAAACTACACTAATCAAATTCTCCAATATTAGGCAGTACCCTATTTTTAAGAAAAAAACTCATACATTTGACAGATACGTGCAAAACACGTGCTGGCCCACTACTATATATATACTAGTTGGAGCCCTGCGCATTGCGCGGAAAATTTAATTGTGTCGTTTCGTGTGGTTAAGTGGTTGTTAAAAGTGTATAATAAGATGTTAAAATAGTTAAATAAGAAATTGTAAATGTAACTATTTAATCTAAAACTCTTCTTACGGAAGAAGTTGATAATTGTGACCATCTTATAAATGAGTAGTAAAGGTACCTAATAAAGCGCCATTAAAAGTATATGACACAAGTAGGGTATTTCCTCTAAAAATGGGCATAAATGTGTTTGTAGGCCTTAATTGATATTCGAATACAATCTATAAATCATGAATATGACAAAATGTAAATTTTAGTGACCAATTCATAATAATAGCCACTTTATTTGACATTTTAAATATACCAGAACTTAAGTTTTAGAGAAGAAGTTGACCAAAATGTGAAATTAGTACCAATTCCTAAATAGCCACTAAAATAGGCACTTTTGAAAACTTTTTTAAAGTGAATAATAAATATCCCAAAACTTGCTGACCTATATGCAATTACACATATTACAATATAGGAATCCTAAATTTGAGAGAAGAAGTTGAGCAATTGTAAATATTAGTGACCAATTCCTAAATAACCACTAAATAACCACTTTTTTGACTTTTTATGAAGTGAATAATAAATATGCCAAAAATTATTGACCCAAATGTAATTAGACACAAATTGTTGATTGAAACCTCATTTGAGAGAGAAGTTAACCAAATTGTAAATATTAGTGACAAATTCCTAAATAGCCACTTTTGTTGACTTTTTTTGTAAGTCAATAATAAATATCCCAAAAATTGTTGACCTAAATGTAATTAGACACAAGATTGTTGATTAAAACTTCATATTATATTAAATAAAATTTCAAAAGCTGACTTGAATGTAATTATTTGTCCAAAATGACAGATTTATCCTCACACAAATCAATATATCCTTATGATATATAGATAAATATATGAGTAATTATGATGTAGTGAAGGGCAAAAGAAGAAGTTCATATTTTTTGACATACTTATTTATTCATTTTTATAGTATAGTAGATATATCGATATACATAGAGAGGAGGAGGGAGTGGCCGGATCCTTCTTTCTTATCCTTCAGTGGTGATATAGTTAATTTATTTTTATTTCTTATGTTTATCCCACTCATGTGGTGTTCATCGTCAAATGCTTATCATTTATTTGCATTTATCTCCATCCTTCTTTTATTCACAATCACAATACATATAGATTTACAACACGTGTGAGTGAGAAAGCGCAAGTGGGATTGGCCACTTGTCCCTATTTCAAGCCGGAAAATACTTGGGAGACTCCCTGTTTGGGACTCCCTTAGCCCGAAATTGTCATAAATGGCAAGAAAAATAGTTTCCAATGCACAGCATTGGAAACTGTTTTTCTTGCCATAGCATTGGAAACTATTTTTCTTGCCATTTATGGCAATTTCGGGCTGAGGGAGTGTCAAATAGGGAGTCTCCCTAGAATTGCTTTCAAGCCATATCACATAAAAAAAAGGTCTACAAACAATTACCTTAGGATCCAGCCTCTAAGGTCTTCTTGGACTGATTGATCCACATTTGGATCAAGTCACGTGGGCTACTTAATATTTTATTCCACTCTTATCTTTTCATTTCTATAAGGGTAATATTTGGGACACACTCAAAGACATAATTTAAGATATATTAAGATATGTGGAGAGTTAGACACATATCTTAAATTGTGTCTTTGGGTGTATCCCAAATCCCAATCTTTACTCTTTTTAGAAGTGTACTACTTAAATCCCAATCACGGTTAGACTTGGTCTGAAGTCTAAACCTAATCCTATTTCAGTCATTCCCAAACAGGCCCTTAGAATGGAAGAACATCAATCTTTTGACTAGATAGGACATTATATGATCTGATCACATGCGATCTGAACCAAACGGTCCAAACTACAAAGAAAATTGCTAAAATTTCCAAGTTATTATTTAATGTTTGAAACATACAATTTCAAAATTTTAAAAAGGACAGTACTTGGAACTTAGAAATAAGGCACTACTTCTACACACCCAATATATATATTCATTGTACAAAACCAAATATACATTTATTTATATATGTGTAAGTACATATATATAATTCATTCTCTACTTTTAGGAATGAGGATTAGAGATTCTTCCTTCTGTAATGTAACACCAAACTTCTCGCTCATATCTAAATCACTTATATCATTTCCATTAGGAAGAGACCAATCAAAGAAATGAATAAGAGCAGCAAGAACAAGAGCAACTTGCTTTGCAGCCATAGGCAATCCTGGGCAGATTCTCCTTCCTGCTCCAAACGGCAAGAACTCGAAATCATTCCCTTTGAAATCCAAACCCGATTTCAAAAACCGTTCTGGTTTGAACTCCAACGGGTCTTCCCAGATGTTGGGGTCTCGAGAAATTGCCCAAACGTTTACTAAAATCCGGGAGTTTTTGGGAATTGTGTAGTTTGAAACTATGCAAGATTCGGATGCACGGCGAGGGAGTAAAAATGGTGCTGGAGGGTGCAATCTTAGTGTTTCTTTGACTATTGCTTGTAGGTAAGGTAGGTGAGAGAGATGTGATTCACTTAGGGACTGTTTGTTGATTTCTTTCGTCAATTCTTCTCGAATTTTCTTCATGGGTTTTGGGTTTATCATTAGTTCTGCCATTGCCCACTCGATTGTTGATGTACTAGTGTCTGTGCCAGCCACGAACAGCTCCTGAAAAATTCATACATTTCAAACAGAGTTGTAGGTTCCATTTAAGAACAACTTCCCTTATGAACTCCAAATGTTAAAATGAAACTATTTGACAAACCAGCTTCAGCAATAGAATCGAAGAAAAATTAAAATTGAGCAAATTTTAAAAATACACGATTAGCGTAGGTAGCTTTTTGTTAAAAGCATTCTTTGGCGATTGAATTGCAAAAACAAAAGTTGTTGCCCGATGTCCTCATTGTGACGTTTGAGCTATACAATAGATATTACATTGTGGACAAGGATGAAAAAAGGGTGAATATATGTTTCTGAAAGTAAAAGCTAAATAAAATTGTTTGGCAAACCAGCTTCGGCATTCAATCACAAGAAAAATGTGAGTCAACCGCAAAAAATTTCTATTAGTCAAAATCTACATTGGACAACTTTTAATCAAAATCCGAAATTATATGTTTGTGAACATATACAAGGAATTAGTTTTTGTATTACTAATCATATCCTAGAAAAGAATAGGGGAAGCTTGAACCTGGACCTATGACAACTAGTCCATTGAAACTTAGTGAGGGCTATTTTCCAGTCTACCTAATCCTACAATATATCCATGATCTACCTCTCATAACATAATTCACCAATGAGGGTGGTGGTAATACTTGGCTTATTCTTAACTGGTTTGTGATTGGTAGATTCTGGGTCGAAGCTTGAAAAGGGCAGTGCTTTTAATTAGTTCAATATCATCGGCTTGCTGCCTACTAGTACCTTTAATTTGATGGGGCTACGTTAGGTTATGGATCTACCTACTTGAGGGGGCATGCAGTGCAATTCCATGCCCTATTTTGTTTGGTTTAACACAGTGCCTGTTAGATAACCAATTATTTGAAATTTATTGAAAATTGAACATGTGGAGTTCGTTTATCTAATTATAGCTTTTCTAAAAATTAGATTCTTTAGCAAGTTGTAAAAAGAGATTATTAAACTACATTCTCACTTAGAGTACTACATTTTTCATATCCTTTCGTACCTTTTCTGGCTCAAAAAAGAAAAGGACATTACTTCATTATAGATTATCGTTTATACTACGTCTTATTCCAGGATCCTGACAGTCCACCGTCCACATGTTTGTCACATGTGTGCGTGTACATGTACAATATATAAAAATAGTTAGAAATACACATAAAGATATGTATGCAACTCTTCTACAATAATCAATCTCCTTCGAAAGCAAATTTGTTTCCACTCACATCCAAAACCGTTAAAAGTAGTTCCAAAATAGGCAAATGATGTGTCTAAAAGATTATCTTGGTAATCTAAGTTGTTGTTTGGAAAGAGAGCATTTTTGCTCACTCATTTCTTACCCAGGCTTTCATTGGGTGATATGTGTCCGATTCCAATAATTACGTTAATAATGCATGGACAAAATGGGAATAGAATGAGACTAATGTCACCCAGTAAAGGTCTGAGTAAACAATGGGTAAGCAAAAATGCTCTTGTTTGAAAAATGGGTAGTTGTGTGGTGGGTAGCATATGAATAATCACACTCTTCTGCGATTAGCCCTCTCAAAAGCCCTCCCTAAGTGTTTTTGAAGAATAAAAACCAAACATCCTGCCAACCTGCCTATGAAAACAATCGCACGGTAAGCAGTTCCCAAACACGCCCCAAGCCTTGGATTCACTCAAAATTGAGCAAAAAATTCAAATAAGCTGAGTAACAAGCTGAGCTTCAAACGATCACAAAAAGGCTTACTAGTTTACCAGCGCGGTTAAGAAGTTATGCAACTACTAACCTTTTTCCCATGGAGGTGGTTGATTTTATCTGTTACTAGGCTATTAATTCACCATATAAGAAGAACTCTCCATTTGTTAATGAATCTCAAGGAATTACTGAGATTTCCTCTTGGGGCTGCTCACTTAAGGCCCGTTTGGCGATAACTTATGCTCTATGTCACTTGGACTCTCCTACTACACCCAAGTACCCGATTCCCGTACCCAATTCGTACACTCAGATCCTCCGCAGGTGATGCTGAAAAGGTAAAAAAAAAGTTCAAAATTGTGGGCAAAGAGGATTTTAACTATTGATATTAAGAAACATAGCATGTTTATATGTTCAAAAGATGTCAGCATACTTGTATCCAATGTTTGGACACATGTTGCTTGATCCTAAGATTTGAATTTTGAGGAGGTCCGGCATCTATAGATACAGACCCGCACCCGACACCCATACCCGAGTCTAGGTAACAGAGATTATACTTTTGTGATTCAGCACAAAAGAGTGCTTTTCGTCAAAAGCTACCCTAATGTAGCTTTCGGCCTATCAAAATTTTTACAATTAACCCACATTTTTCTGCAATTGAATCGCAAATTTGATTTGCCATACAATTCCATTTCAACTTTTAGAGCTCCATAACCACTTGTGTACTCCAAAAATTATTTCCAAACGGGGCATTAAATATGGATGAGAGAGAGAGAGAGAGATAAGAAACAACATACCATAACCAACTGGTTGATTTGAGCATTGGAAAATGAATTTTCAATCAAACCATCCAAGAAATCTTTAGGTCTCCAATCAACACCTATTTTCCTTTCTCTTCTCTCTCTAATTATAGGCTCCCACTTAGCAAAAATCTCCCCATACAGCTCCTTAGACTTCTTATTAAGACCTTGAAGATCTAATCCCCCTATAATGGGATAAAAATCAGATAAATTTGGAATAGTACCCACTTCTGCAATTCTTCTCACGAGACCTTTTAACTGTCCTTGAACACTCTCTTCCTCCAAACTAATAAAATCTCTTGACATCAAAACATTACCCAACATGTTGACAATAGTCCCAAAAACCACTTCTCCAATATTTACCATCTGGCCCTCCACTGAACTCAAAAACTTGATCATGTCCATGGTCTTTTTCTCCCTCAAACATGCTTGTGATTCTATTGATTTTGCCGAGAAAAGCTCGGTTCGACATATTGTTCTAAGGTACTTCCATTGATCACTACACTCAAAAGTCCATCCCAATGATAGAAAGTTGGCTTCTTTGTTCTTAATCGGGAACGCGTGGGGGACATATCGTGCGGATAGAATTCGATCATGGGTTTTGAAGATTTCGAGGGCAATGGATGGTGATGATCCGATGATCAAGATTTGGGTCCCTAGTCTTAGTGACATAAGAGGGCCATAGGATTGAGCATAGTTGGCTAAAGTTATGTGAGGCTTTTTTCCCATATGAAAAATGTTTCCTACGATTGGCCATGGTTTTGGCCCTGGTGGAAGTGGATTTTTGGATGTAAATTTTGATAGGAAGTGTTTGAGGATGAGAGACAAAATGGGGAGGAGGAGGAGGAGGATAGAAAGAAAAAGACTTTCCATGGTTTTGATGAACAAGAACTTGCTTTGGGAGTGTATGTCACTACGATTTGTTTATGAGAGGATTGATATTTGTGGTGCTCAACGACCCCCAATAATGCAACTATACAAGTATTCAACAATCAAACTATGGGTCAAAAAAAAAAAAGGTTTGGTATCATTTTTTGTGGTTGTAAAGAAACATGGATTGAGCCTCTAATAACAATAGAAATGTAATAAACTAATTTAGTGCACAGCCCAGATGGATCTCGTAAGTTAATGAAAAATTTCAATGAAAAATCCTTGATTCTTTTATCAATTTTAGCCTTTAAAACTTATTTAACTTAAAACCAATTAATCAAGGGCTTATAAATTAACAAAATAATTTAAAACATCATGGAAAAATTTTAATAACTGAAAAACTAATTTTTCATTATAAATTAAAATTTCTAGAATATGTAAAGCCCTCCAAAAAAATTTATTAATTAAGTTAACAAATTAGATTGATTCTTTCACACCCCAGTTCCGCTCCCAATATTAATAATAGGATTTTCATAGTCCTATATTGAAGACCCAAATTACCTGAACCTTCACAGTACTCTATACGGCACTTTGATTGAAGTTATCCTAATACTTCCAATTTCCTCGTTACCGAAACTTCCTGCAACTCACCCTTTACCAAACCGCTCCTAATAGCTTTCGGCAGATGCTTCCTTGTGCTAATAAATTTCCCACTATCTACCCTCTACTTACTTTCCATTTGATATCCCAAACTCCTATTGTACTTGCACCAACGCCGCACCCCCCCTCCCCCTCTCCATATCTATATATATCTACTATATTTGTCACGCCCCGAAAACCGAAGCGCGAGGAAAGAGGAAAGATGGAGAGAAAGAAGTAAAACCCAATCACAAATGCGGAAGCGATATTGGGATCCCACAGGGATTTCTACAAGTATGACTTACTAACAGATAAGCCAAAATGGGCTTACGTGTTAACAAGTCCAACAAGGATGAAAGCATTTGAAAATTAAAAAACTAACCGAACAAGCACTAGTTCAAGGAATACAAAGAAAAATGAATAAGGACCATTTACGATAAATTTGATAAAAAGGTCATTTTTTAATAGTTGCTGAATTTTAAAACATCCGTAAGTAGCTGTGTTTTTGAAATTTTCACATCATTTCCGCTTATGTCCATGTAAAATACAATTCTGCACCACTTTTGTCAAATATCATTTTTTTTCAATTCTGCACCATTTGAGCAGAAAACTGAAATACAAGTAGCAGTTTTTTTTTGGGACAGCAATTTGACAGCATTTTGAAATGTTCCCAATTATGCTAATTTCTCAAGTTTAAACATCAACACATGACTAAATAAGTCCTAAACTGCATACAACATGAGTCTAAACCAAACAGAACTTCATGCACTCGAAATTTATTAAAAACGAGAAGTGAAAGAGATAAAAAGAAGAAGAATGGGGGAGGGAGAGATTGAGAAAGAGAGAGAGAGATTTTAAAACATTTCCTTTGAAAACAAAATGAAAAAATCCGGCAAGGATTTAATTTAAATACAATAAGTCGGGTAAGGACAAACCAAACATAACCGAATCCGGCAAGAATTCAAATCAACACACATGCGTAAGACTTTAAAAGAGATGCGACGATCTCGGAAACATAATTACATAATATAAATAAGTTTAACAAGTATGAAAAGCAAGGACTAACACTTGTCCATCAAATTTACAACAAGGCTCCCCCTAGATCAAAATATGGAAGTCTAAGCTCAAGAAGTTTTGTCATAAAAGTAATACAACAATTTTCTTTTAGCGCACTAAACTATTACAAACTTCCCAAAAGACTAAAGTTCACATGAGAACTATCCATTTACATATCTAAACACGAGTCTTCAAAATAGAACAAAAGTATCAACGTCTACGCGTCGGGTCATATATGCCCTTTGCCTTTATCAAGCTCACCTGAAAAATGTTTTGTTGTTTTTTATGAGAACGACGGCTTGTAGAAAATATTATAACAAGTCTATATGCTATCCATGACTAAAATGAAATGAGGTGCAATAAATCGCCACCACGGCTACAATGAAATGATTAGAGCCTCACGGCTATGCTTGATATGTGCACACCTCTCTCGTTACTGGACCATGAGCCACCCACGCATGGAGTGTAGCATACCAACCTCCGGGAGCTAATCGAATATAGTTGGAGTTTGAATGTTTCCAAGGGTCATTCTCCCTGTCTCACATCACAACCAATGTCCGGATTTCTTAAATAAAATTCCCTCACATGGGGCTTTTCTCTCTTTTTCAAATAAAACATTTATGTTGTGATAAATGGAATGCTTGCCGATTAGGCCTCAATACATATGATGTTAACAATGACATTAAGGATAATCCACTACAACAATTTAAGCAATAATTCTCATCCATTAGACATGATATCAAGGGTCTCAAAGAATGTAGTTAAATTGCATAATTTGACATTCCCAATGAGAATTTCTAAACTAACGTCCTAGCATGCTTTTTCACATAAAGGGACCATCCTAAGCACATCTAGCATCACATAATCCAATTTAGTACAACCAAAGCATACAATTCACAATTTCGCACACAATTCCAAATTTACAACTTTGGGGGAAAGACTAATGCATGTGTCCAAATTATTATCTTAACACCATTCTAATCACATATAACACACCAAAATCACAACTTGCACAACTAAGGTATATAAATCATATTTAAGCAAAATAACCCTAACATTACAACTTTGGAGAAAATCCTAGTACATATGTCTAAGTTCTCCCCTAGCATATAGTGAACTCAAGGCATCTTAGACAAGCATAACATATAGAAATGCAACAATGTAAATCTACCTCAATGCGTATCCTCCAAGTGATGTGTGAATTAATGTTTAACCTATAGAGATTCGTGCCCGGTTCACGTGGAACTGTGGCTCGAGCGCGTATTCATAATTTGGAGTACCTTGGTACTGTTTGAGGAGGATCTTCGAGTAGACGCTGCAACTTTTTAGTCAGATTTAAGTGGGGGTTAGTGTTGACTACACCGACTTTGGAAAGTGTGTTATGGGACACCCTCAGCCGATTGTTTCGTGAGCAGTATTTCTCGTTCGTAGTTCGTCGAGCTAAGAGAATTGAATTTCTGAAATCTTCGTGAAGGAGCCGTGACAGTTTTTGAGTATGAGGCTAGTATCATTTCCGATATAACATTGGACAATAGAATGAGGTAAGAACTTTTGAGAATGGACTTCGTCCAGGCCTACGCACCAACGTAGTTGGATTCGAGTTGAATGTACATAGTAAAGTAGTTCAGAAAATATTAGTATTTGGGTATTTGAGTTCGGATAAAAAGTTAGAGAACTTCGTTTACCGACTAAGAATAGTCAGTTGGACCACCCCTAGTTCGTCCACCTTTTCAGCAGGCTTGTAGGCCACCTTTGTTACCACCACAACCAACTCCTTCAACTCAGAATTTTTTTGGCCAAGCATCCCTAGGGTGACAATAAGGACAATTAATGTTTCTACCGCCACACCTTCCGTGGGTAATACCGATGCTTCTGTGATCCGAGGTAAGTTGTTAGTATTTAGTCCCAGTGCCATTATGCCTGTAGATATCGACGCATCGTATCCCTTCGGATACCACCTTGTGCATCATCATTAAGTTGAGGAATGAGTCATTTGGTTCCTACATTGTTAGTTGTTAGTTGATACTTCCGTTGGAGGCTTAGTTCCCTTAGATTGAGTGTGTCGTGGCTGCGAGCTGTGATAGCTGACCAGTACACCATCTTTGATTTGTGATTATGAATATCGACTAGTGAGTACTTACCGAGCACTTGTGACTTGTTTCGAGAGGAAGGTAGCATTTACACTACCATTCGGGAATCTTAATTGTTTTGTGGATGATCGTATAGAGACTCCGATATATCCGCTTCATAATTGGTGCAACGGTAAAAATCGTATTGACTCCATACATAGCTTGTTTTGTTTTCCGATGAGAATGAACCAAATTTGATTGAGTTCTCTCCCGTTGTGGGTTAGTACACCGATGTGTTCCCTGAGGATTTGCATGGCTTGTTGCCTATCCGTGAGAATTGAGTTGTGACATCAATTAAGCAAGCTATAAGAAATTTTCAAAATTTCCAAATTGCCCCTTGCAACCACAATTACAATTGGCTTCAAAAAGAGTCAACAATAATTGCTACTTACATAATATTTACATATAGGTCAATTTTTGTAAGAAAAAAATTAACTTATGCAACCATAAAAATTAAGTTTTGCAACCATAAAAAATGGTTACTTACATAATATTTATATATAGGTCAATTTTTGTAAGAAAAAAATGGTTACTTACATAATATTTACGTATAGGTCAACAAAAATGGCTACTTACATAACATTTACATATAGGTCAATTTTTGTAACAAAAAAATAACTCTTGCAACCATAATTACAATTGGCTTAAAAAAGATTCAACAAAAATGGCTACTTATATAATATTTACATATAGGTAATTTTTATAAGAACAGCTCTGTACCAAGCAAGTAGGTATCAAATAATATGTATTGCCGAAGTTGCTCCTGTGTTAAAAAATGGCTACTTACATAATATTTACATATAGGCAAATTTTTGTAAGAAAAAATCAACTTTTGCAATCATAATTACAATTGGCTTCAAAAAGAGTCAACAAAAATGTTTACATAATATTTACATATACGTCAATTTTTGTAAAAAAAAAAAATAAACTTTTGTAATCATAATTACAATTGCCTTAAAAAAGAGTCAACAAAAATGGTTACTTACATAATATTTACATATATGTCAATTTTTATAAGAAAATTTATAGAATGGTCATCTTTTGGCACAAACATTTTTTTAATGATTAATTTAATATTTTGATTACACACACGTAGTTATATGCTTACATTTTGCTATTTTAGTTATAATTTGTATCATAATAATACTTACATAATATTTACATATCGGTCTGCAAAAATGGCTACTTGTATAATATTTACATATAAGACATTTTATATAAGAACAACTCTCTACTAAGCAAGAAGGTGTTAAATAATATGCATTGCCGAAGTTGCCTTAGCATTTAAAAATGGCTGCTTATATAATATTTACATATAGCTCAATTGTCGTAAGAAAAATCAACTTTTGCAACCATAATTACAATTGGCTTCCAAAATAGTCAACAAAAATGACTACTTACATAATATTTACATATAGGACAATTTTTGTAATAAAAAAAAATCAACTTTTACAATCATAATTACAATTGGCATAAAAAAGAGTCAACAAAATGACTACTTACATAATATTTACATATAGGTCAATCTTTATAAGAAGGTCATCTTTTGGCACAAACGTTTTTTTTGTGTTTAATTAAATATTTTGATTACACACGCGCACACACACATAGTTATATGCTTAAATTTTGTTCTTTTAGTTATAATTTGTATTATAATAATTATTTTGCTCTTATTACACACACATGCCAACATAAATATAATTTAAGTAGTGCTATGCTTCCCAAATCTTATGTGGCAGGGTTATGATTCATATTTGCATGTAAGTACTACTGGTTTCCTATAATTTTACAAATCTTTGGCCTACTAATTACATAGTAATGCTATGCTTCCCAAATTGGTATCCCAAAAGTGCTTCCGAAATAATGTGGCAGTGAGAGTCAGGTAAATAACGTCTAATCAAAATTCAACTACTCCCTATTACTCCTAATTAAATGAGTACAAGTTTGGGCACAAACACTCCACAAATAAAATACGTACACTAATCAAATTCTCTAATATTTGACAGGCATAATGCTGGCCCACTAATATATGTATATATCGATATATATATGTAGAGGAGGAGGGAGTGGCCGGATCCTTCTTTCTTATCCTTCAGTGGTGGTGGTTATTTCAAACCATATCACATAAAGGTCTACAAAGAATTACCGTGGGCCCTGCCTCTAAGGTCTTCTTGGACTTTTTGATCCACATTTGGATCAAGTGACGTGGGCCACTTAATACTTTATTCCACTCTTGTCTTTTTATTTTTAGAAGGATAATATTTGTGACGTATTTAAAAATATAATATTTAGGACACAATTTATTAGATATGTCTATTTTTTTTCATGTGTTACTGTGGGGTTCAGTATTATCACATGAGAGATACAGACACATCTTTTAAGTTATGTCCCTAAAATTGTGTCTTTAGGTGTCTTCCAATCTTAACTCTCTCTAAAAATATACTATTTTATTTCACTCTAAACTAACCTATCAAAGATTTTCATAAAACCAGTTCACGGTTAGACTTGGTCTGAAGTCTAAACCTAATCCTATAGCAGTCATTCCCAAACAGGCCCTTAGAATGGAAGAACATCAATCTTTCGACTAGATAGGACATTATATGATCTGATCACATGAGATCTGAACCAAACTACAAAGAAAATTGCTAAAATTTCCAAGTTATTATTTAATGTTTGAAACATACAATTTCAAATTTTTAGGACAATACTTGGAACTTATAAATAAAGCACTGCTTTTACACAGCCAATTTATTCATTGTACAAAACCAAATAAACATTTATTTATATATGTGTGTGAGTATATATATATAATTCATTCTCTACTTTTAGGAATGAGGATTAGAGATTCTTCCTTCTGCAATGTAACACCAAACTTCTCGCTCATATCTAAATCACTTATATCATTTCCATTAGGAAGAGACCAATCAAAGAAATGAATAAGAGCAGCAAGAACAAGAGCAACTTGCTTTGCAGCCATAGGCAATCCTGGGCAGATTCTCCTTCCTGCTCCAAACGGTAAGAACTCGAAATCATTCCCTTTGAAATCTAAACCCGAGTTCAAAAACCGTTCTGGTTTGAACTCCAACGGGTCTTCCCAGATGTTGGGGTCTCGAGAAATTGCCCAAACGTTTACTAAAATTTGGGAGTTTTTGGGAATTGTGTAGTTTGAAACTTTGCAAGATTCGAATGCGCGGTGAGGGAGTAAAAATGGTCCTGGAGGATGCAATCTTAGTGTTTCTTTGACTATTGCTTGAAGGTAAGGTAGGTGAGAGAGATGGGATTCATTTAGGGACTGTTTGTAGATTTCTTTCGTCAATTCTTCTCGAATTTTCTTCATGGGTTTTGGGTTTTTCATCAGTTCTGCCATTGCCCACTCGATTGTTGATGTACTAGTGTCTGTGCCAGCCGCGAATAGCTCCTGAAAAATTCATATATTTCAAAACAGAGTTGTAGGCCCCATTTAAGAACAACCTCCCTTATGAACTCCAAATGTTAAAAATGAAAATATTTGACAAATCAGCTTCTGTAATAGAATCGATGAAAAATTAAAATTGAGGGTTAAGTGTGTTTTGTATACACATGTAGCCGGATAGATTAATAGATGGAGAAGATGAACCTATACCCGACTCATATGCTTGCGTGCATATTTATTTACATTAGTATCAAAGCATATAGGTTGTTGTTCGCCCGTAAATCTGTCCAAACCGAATCTGCCATAGTTGGGTTTTCAAGTTTTTACATAAACTTTGAAAAATTAATTTTCAAGTGGGTCTAGTACAAAACACCCATAGGGTTTCAAAATTTTGGTATGGTTGTGTTCCTAAAATGGTCCCGAGAATTCCCCCATAAAGTCTCATGGGCTGATTATCTCCGATGAGGGAGAAAATCAAAATCCTAATTTTTGGGTCTAGAAAAATCAATAATTTCAGAAGCTTCATGCTGTTTTTTTTGGACTGATTGATTATGTTTTCAAAATTTTTTAGACATTTTATTAATTTATGCTGGATAAGCTTTCCAATGGTATATGATTCAAAAGATTTAGACCCATATCAGCACCGTGGTGGCTTTGTAATGTTCGGATTACACAAAGTCAGCCGAAAAATTAATAGATGGAGAAGATGAACAGTGCATTCTTTGGGGCCCACTCACGTGATATATGTGGGTTAAGTGTGTTTTGTATACACATGTAGCCGGATAGATCCAATGTGACCATAATGCCTTATTTGGCTACTGTGGCTCATTTGTTTGTTTTTTTGTTTAAGCTTTGATTTTTGCTAAAGCAATCTCTATTTTTTAATTATTTATTTAAAGTCCAAAGTTTGTTAAAAACAAAGGTTTTAATTAGTGTAAAATCCATAAAAATACATATTCTTGAATATTTTTATTTCGGTGTTTAGTACACTGTTAGGGACTCTAAAATATTTTTGTGTAAATTATAATGTATTTATGATATTTTAGAGCATATAATTAATGTTTATGGACATTTATTTAATTGCTTAAAATAGCCATAATCCATTATTAATTTTTTTAATTAATAAGGGACATAAGGGACACTGTTTTGAGACCATATAAAATTTTGTGGGACCCATAGATAGTTTTTTGTAATATATCTTAATCATATTAATATTTTAGAGCATGTAATTGTGTGTTTTTGTACACGTATTAAATTGCTTAAAATATTTTCATTGATTATTAGTTCAGGGAATTAACACAATGTGTTTAGAACACTAGTGGTAGCTTGAGAAAATTATTTTAGTGAATTTTCTCGCTCTTTGGGACATATTTTAGAGCATATATATTGTGTTGAGTACGCAATATTAATTGCTTAAAATATAACCAATTAAAGTTGTTAATTCTTGAATTTAATGTATAGTGTTTTTGTACACTAGTTGGAGACTTGAGAAATTTTTTTGTGAATTATCTCATTTTTGTTTTGGTATTTTAGAGCATAATTTTTATGCTTATGAGCATTTATTTAATTGTTTAAAATAGCCAAAATAGACTTTTTTTTTAAAAAAATTAATATGGGATGTTTAGAACAACATATTAGACCACTGAAAATACTTAGAGAACAAATTTCTTGAAATTTTTGTATTTTTGGGAATTCAGTTGCTCATAGTTAATTTTGTTTAACTAGATCAATTTATTTTGTTAAAGTGATTGAAAATGTTTTTGGGCCTTGATGAAATTCTGGAAATTCTTTATTTATAATGAATAATCATTTTTTCAGTTAATTAAATTTTCCATGAGGTATTAAATTATTTTGTTAATTTAACAGCTCTTAATGAATTGGTTTTAAAATATGTTTTAAGACCGAATATTGTGTTAAAATTAGTGAAAAATCAAGATTTTTAGTTGATTTTACTTAGCTCATGGGAGCTATCCGGGCTGTGCAATAATCATTTTATTGCACATTTTATTATTTTAGAGGTTCATTGTATTATAGGTCATGTTGAATTACTGTTGTTTGTGATTGGATGACTCGAGACCTCTAATCCTCCTCTTTAAATGGAGTGAAGGATGAGTCCATTCATTTTATAATAAGACCGCATGAGTGCTTGAAGTATGTGATTAATATTTATTTTAATCTGGCTTAAATGAATGGACAATAATTGACAATTTATAGAGCTTGTGTCCTCACGATGTATGTTTAAGGTTATTCTTGTATATGTTTATGAACAAAGCATTCCTATTTTTTGTGGGCTATAAATGTAATGTGAGGACGAGTGTTTTATTTCTTGTATTCGAAAAGCCTGCTTGTACAGTGATGATTTTCTTTGTTCATACTGAATTACCTTAACATGAGCTCTAAGTTGTCAATTCGGACCCACGTGGGGGTCCATGCGCACTTTTTGTTGTATGACTCACTTTATATCATTGTGGATGATCTTAGATAGGTAATTGTACTATCTAATTGATGTTTGTTTAGATAAATCAATTATAACAAATTTTTTCTTGATTTACAAAATTAAGACTTGATTAATGAGCAATAGCAAATTATTTGGTCTTAAATTGTAAAAAAGGGAAAATTCATTTGTAATTGGATTTTAAAACAAACTTTGTGAAATGTACAAATAATAATGTCAATCCCTTGCGCATGTTCTCAAATATTTTTAAACCACACTTCGTTAATCTTCACAAAGATAACAAGTTTAAAAGGGACTAATTTTTGTAATATGGCACTGGAAAGTAGGATGAGTAAGAGCTTATGGGCTTTAAACTTATTCTATGGTCCAACCTATTGAAACGAATAATGGGCCTCTGGTCCAACATCATTTTAACCTTAATAGCCTATAATACTTGGCTCGAGAAAGATTATAGCATGCACTTTGTGATAAATAGCATGCACCATGATCTTATTGGGATGTATATGTACTACCCAATAGCCAAAGAATTGTGAGATCAGTTCGAATTTTTTTTTGATGGCACATTCACTATTAGATTAAGCATCTAGTTATGAAGTTCAGGAAAGTAAAGAAAACGTTCCAAGTACACGATGACTTGACATCTAAGGTCGATGATAGGTATGATTCATGATTTTAGATCACTCGGAACACCTTTATGAGCGAACTGCAGTTTCAGGCTATGATTAGTTCTATGCCTGATTCACGGGTCCATAGAAAACAAATCATGATCCACAACGAAAATGTTAAATTTTTGTTTTTTGACATTTTTCGACATGTTGAGTTGAATACGGAGCGCCAAAAAGGTAAGGCGAACTGTATAACTACACTCTTGACCACGACTTCCATAAGTGGAAGTAAGCGCAAGGCCAGTGGGCCTAAACGCAATGGTAAGGGTAAACCCACCTAGAGACAGGATGGGGCTAGCAAGTTTGCGCCCAAGGCTAACAAGGTGGAAGAGCGCAATCAAGGGCGTTTTTTCAATTTGGTGGTAATAGGATGGATATTTTTGGCTGGTAGTGTTACTAGGACATAGTTATCTAGCGATAACTACTTAAGAGTTGTTTTTAATAATTTTTAGTTTTCTCTGTTATTCATTTATTTTGAGACATGACATGCTGGACTTGAACGCATAGGATGATATAGGATGAGTTGATTAGCTCGAGAAGCCCTTTTTTAGGCCCACTCGCTATGGTTGACCTACCTATGTGTGAGTCTTGCTTAGTTGGCAAAACATGCCGACAGCCTTTTAGAATGGCTATTAGAGCTAGTTCACTAAGATATCTATGGACCTACGGTTGTAAAGGCCTGTCATGGCGCCTCTCATTTTCTCACTTTTATAGATGATTTCGCGCGTTATGAGCATCGTGAGTACTTATCTAATCACTTCATAAAACTGTGTGAAGAAAAGGGGAAACGCAGACAACTTCCTGTTCTGGAAACTCCACAACAATTTGGTGTTGTAGAAAGAAGGAATAGGACATTCCTAGATATGGATAGGGCTATGATGGCGTAAGTCAACCTCCCAATGTTGTTTTGGAAAGATGTACCCTTGATTGTTGCCTACATACTATAGTGCGTCTCCTCAGTCAGTTCCTTTTAACCCCTCATGAGGTATGGAAAGGCGGAAAGCTCATTTTGGAGCATTTGCGCCCGCGGAGCTCAGGAGGTTATGTTTACTATTCCTCGCATAAGTGCGAGAAACTACGCTTGAGAGCTAGAAAGCATACCTTTATAAGGTATTCTAATAGCTCGACAGCCTATGTTACGTATAATGAACAAACGGGGTATAGGAATGACAGAAATGGTGTCACATGATATTGAGAATGACTTCCCCAAATTTTTATTTCTAAGAGATATCTTGACCTCTATGAGTTGGAGGATGTTAAAGACAACATACCATCTTTAAGCGAGGGTGGGGAGATTAAGATATTCCACATCCAGTAATCGTTAAAAAAATGGTACTAGTCTCCAGCCGAGTGGGAGTACATCGCTAGATGCCAGTGGGAATGCACCACCAGGCACTCAAGATTCTTAGGTAGTACAGTGTATGGTAGTGAGGAAAAAGTTCCCTATCGCTGTTTTGAAATTGAGGAAGATATTTTCATATGTGTACAAATGTGTGCACAAGTGGATGAGGATGAGTCTGCTTCTTTTGTTGAAGCGTTTTTCTTCGTCTGTTAAAGCTGAGTGGATAGTTGCTATGTCAGATGAGATGAGCTCTATGGACGCGAATAAGGTCTGGGAGTTAGTTGACATTCCGCCTGTGCGTAAGACTATTGGAGACAAGTGTGTTTTCAAAATCTGACGCAAGTCAAATGGTTCAATTGACAAGTATTAGGCGCGCCTTGTGGCGATAGTTTGTACCCAGAGAGGGTATAAACCATGGAAACATGTTCTCCCAAAGGGTGAGATCTGACTTTATTCACCTTATCCTAGCAATTGTCGAATATTTAGTTTTGGAACTTTTTAGTTGGATGTTTAAACTGTTCTTTTCTCAATGGAGAACAAGACGACAAGATAAATATGGATCAGCCATTATTTTTGTGACCAAAGGGAATGAGCGTAAAAGTATGTCGTCTCAAACGATCTGTTTAATTTCTCAAGTTAGCAATCGGCTAAGCAGTGGTACAATGTGTGTACATTAAATGATCTAAGAAAAGTGTTCTAATTCTTAGTATATTGATGACATCCTTCTAGCTGGGAATGAGATGAGTTCTACTAGAGAGTGGTTGTCTTTTCAGTTTGAGATTAAGGACATGGGTGATGCCAACTATGTGTTGAGAGTTTAGATTGTGAGATATTGCTATCAGAATATCCTCTGTTAGTCTTGAGGGACTTATAAGATGTAGGTTCTTGAATATTTTCACATGAAAAGCTTAATTACCTGTTGACATCCTAAAAGGGACTCATCCATACCTTAGATCAATGTCTTAAGGACAATGAGAAGAGGAAATAAATGTCCAGTTTGCCATATGCATTCGTAATAGGGAATCTGAAGTACACTATGTTGTGTACTCGGTCAGATGTTTGCTATGCGGTTGATTTAATTAGTCGTTGTTGTAGGCCCTGGTCCTGTCACTAGAGAGTAGTGAAGAGTATCTTGCAATATGTTTTCAGGACTGTGGACCTAGCTTACCTTATGCTGTCCACGATAGAAGCATAATATGTGGTGTGGTTACTAGTTATTCGAGGAGCTGTTTTGGTTGAAAGAGTTTTTGCAGTGGCTAGGCTTTTCACCTCATAGCTATGAGGTTGTGCTCATCTACGGTTATAGCACATAAGCCTGAGCATATGCAAAAGATCTCAAAGCCATTCTAGCACGTAGACATTCTTTTTCGTCACATTTGAGATGTAGTTTGCGCAAAGGGAAGTTGTCGTGAGGAACATCTCCACTTGGGGATTTGATGTGCTTAGGCATTTTATTGTGGTATTGACATTATTATTCAAGTTTTTATAAACTAGTTGGTTGCCATATATATATATATTTCATTATAATTGGAATGGATGCACATTTCTAATTTGCCACCGAGCTTGAATCGACCTGCTCACACGGGTGATTCACCTTGGTGCCGAGATAGCGAACTAGAACATGCATATCCATGGCGCTTAGATGGCGAGCAAGATGAGATATTTGCATTCGTGGCGCTTAGATAGCTAGGAAGGACATGTCTGTCCATAGCGCTTAGAAAGCGAACATGAACACTTATATCTATGCAGTGTAAGAATAGCGAGCTAGATATAAACCCTTATTATTTCTATATGTCGCCTTAGATGGAGCTAAGATGAGACCTTTTATATTTGGTCGGTCGTAGAGAGATCCCACGACTCTATGTAACCTGCTTATAGCCAAATGTGAGTTTTCAGACGGGCGCCAGGAGTAGCGACTATGCTGGAAAACTCAAGTTAGACGTTTTGTGTAACGTCTAGACTAAGATTCGTATGGCGTTACTTGTTTTTCCAAACAAAGAGTGACTTGCCCATCTTTATGGAAGAACTCCATAGCATAAATTTCATCTATATATGCTTTTGCGATCAACTGTGGAGCAGTGAATGGATTCCTTTTCAGTGCTGTGTGAGCCACGTAGCATATCCAAGACATTGGTTATCCTACAAATTGGTTGCCTTCACGACTTGAGACTATGTCATGAAGAGGACGCTTGATGACAGCTTCTTTAGCATGCTATCCAAGGGTAAAGAGATAATTCCGTTCTATGGGGCGTGTCTGGGCAAGCGATCAAGTTAGTCAGATTGACATGAGGGCTCAGGGAAGACCATTCAATAACACACCATGTTTTTGTTGGGTTTGTGCCCTCAAACCATTACTTTATGTATGAGACATTGACATTTTAATATATGGATATCAGCTTTACATTTCATTGTGTATGTTCTTTTCATGAGATGATTGTTAATCCTTAAGTATTATAGTAAGTAATTCGTGTGTGTATGAGATGCACACAAGTGAGATACGAATTACTATTCTTTAATACTTAGAATGTGTCACAGTGGATGATGAGACTGGATACCTCATCAAGTCTACACTGTAGCATAATTAACTACCATTGGATGGAGTGATTAATCTCAATCACTAGAGTGTAGCTCTTAGTTGATATGCTAGTGCTTATAGTGCACTGACGGACCTGAGTTTCCTATTGACGCTTAAGACTGTCAAACAGTCAATAGGAACTCATAACTTGTATAAGGTACGTGTTCTCAATCTTGAGACGATTATGAACACAGACTGTGGATATGACTGCTTTGACTTACCAATCAGTGAGGTCTATAAAAGATCAACACCTGGGTATCTTGGGTATGTCATGTTCATAGGGTTGTGAACATATATTGTCAAGATAGAATCTACCCTCTGTTTCAGAGTAAGCATTCCCTTGAGAATGTCACCAAGTCGATTACTGAGTACTGCAGTCTTGTTGATAAGAGTTATCAACATGTTTGGTAATCATGAGAGGTGAATGGGACTCAAGGAATACAAGAAGTAATCATGATTCAGGTTGACAGTAACAGTTATCCGATTACCTGAATATGATTACGAATGCTGACGGTAGAGGGACATTAGTACACCATACAAGTCTAGTTATCGCTTCGGATATGTTCTTTTGCGTTGGAGTTCAGTTATCGTTTTATAGTGGAGTAAACTTTAACTGACCAGTTAGTTAGTTTGCTGATCAAAGAGTTTGGTCATGGTAATTAACAAACTGGTCTGAGCCAACAATAAAGAGCCTAGGAGGTCCCACTCTTAGCTCCGCCAGGATGCTTGGAAAGATGCTTGAGGATGATGTCCAGACAGGTTCGATCGATCGAAGATGTCTCGATCGATTGAAGTCTGAAGGTTTGATCGATCGAAGATGGTTCGATCGATCGAATGTTCGATCGATCGAAGGCACTTCGATCGCTCGAAGTCTAGGTCGGTTCTGGGAATCTATAAATAGGGCAGCTGCGTTCTGGAAAAGGTTGTTCGTCGTTTTGAACGTCAGAAGCTGCAGAAACTGTTTTGGAGTCCCAAAACCTTCTCTATCCTCTCCATTAGGGTTCCCACCAACCCTAGTCTTTCTGGCAGGCATCCGCAGGAGTCATAAGGGTGAAGATCATCTAGTGGAGGCTGCTGGAAGTTGAAGATCAGAATTGGGTTCAAGACACTAAGGTATAACTCGTGTCCCCTCTTGTGCGTATCTGTAGAATTGACGAGTAGTAGATCCAGGCATGCCAATAAAGTTTCATAACTTGATTTTTCCGCTGCGCGTTTGAACTTTCCATTTAAACCTGTTTTTCCTACAATTGGTATCAGAGCCACGCTCGTTTGGATCTATAGATGCGTTTTTTGGAACACTATTTTGATTTGCATGTTGATTTTAGAACTGCTTTCGAAACTGCATCGTCACAGATCTGTTTCTGCAGTGTTATCACAGCAGTATACAAATCTGTGATTGCATTGGATGCAAGATGGGTTCGATCGATCGAACGCTCTGTACTCGAGCGATCGAACAGGTTTAGATCGATCGAAACCTTCTGTTGTTCGAGCGATCGAATAGAGTTCGATCGATCGAGACAGACTCTTTGTCAGGTTTTCTGTTTCATAGTTTTAAAAGTATTTTGAAATTAAAAGTTTAATTTTAACGTATTCTGCAAAATTTTTAATCATTCTGTGAAATAGAATGTTCAAGCGATTGAACAGTGTTCAATCGATCGAAGGTTCGAGCGATCGAACGGTCTTCGATCGATCGAACTATGACAGAGAAGTTAGATGCTGTTTTGAGTTCTAATTCAGTATGTAAAGAGTTTATATACTGTGTGAATCAATTAAGGGTTCCAATAGTTATATTTTGTTATATATATGCGTGGATGTGTGTTCAACTAACCTTTTGCAGCAAAAGTTAGTCGCTATCTCCCATGGCGCCAAGAGCATTTAATTTTGTGTTTGAATGTTTTTAGATTGGTGTGTTGTTTTAAGTTTGGTTTGGTTTTAAGGCATATGTAAAGGGCGCTGCGACTTCAATCCTACGAAAAGGAAAGTCGCACCGGTTTCCCTAGCCTTTTATTTTGTTGTTGCTATTTCTATTTCTAGATAAATTGTAAGCTTCAAAAGAGGCATAGGTTCAATGTAATAGAATTAGAATATCCATGAAAATGGAACAAGGAGCCGTTGTCCATGAAGATGGAGCCGGAGGCGACCAAACCAAGAAGGTGGATCTATGGAAATAGAGCCATGGGAGATAGAGGCATCGTTTGGATGTCTTTTATTTCATTTTAGTTTTTTGTTTTATGTGCTTTGTTTGTGATTGGCGTACAATACATTGTTGCATGCACGCAAAACAAGTTTTCTAAAATAAAATTCAAAAACCGTTTTCAACACATTAGTAAACATTAGATGTTTATGGGAAGTGTGTAGAAACAGATTTTCTCAAAAAGCAAAATCCTTTTTTACTAAATCTAGTGGGAGAGGGTCTTATTAATTACACCCACGATCTTCCATTAACGGTTCACTGTAAGATGAGTGATGCATTCTGTGTCACCTCGCCAGGGGTGATCATTCCATACGGAGGATGCATTACTCATTGGTTACTAGATGTGAACTTCTTTTGATAAGGATCAATCAGACGTGTTAGAGGGTGACCACCATACGGAGGCGCTACTTGAGACGGTTGTGATTAGATCCTAGTTAATGGTACACACTAGCTAAGCTATGGATAAGGGATCCCACACGGGGCATTATTCAGAAACTTAGAGATCAAATAGGTTCGGAAGTCATAACTTGTTTTGCAAGAGTTGCATAGCGGATAAGTTATGATAAATTGAAAGATCGAACATTGACCACCACACGGAGGCTTTATTCTTTCGTTTCGATATTCCGGCGACTTAGTTTTAAAATAAGAGTTTTAAAAGGATTCTTTTATTTCAAACTGTCAAATTTTGATATCCATATTTATTTTGTTTTGATTTTTTCAGTAAATCATAATGTCTGGATCTGCATTTAGTCCACTTGCCACCATACTCACTCAAAACAATTTAACTGGAAACAACTACACTGAATGGAAACGTAATCTTGACATCGTGTTAACTGCGGAGGATCACATATATGTCCTCACCACCCCATGCCCCGAAGAACCCGCTGCAAATGCTTCGGCTGCTGCTAGACGCGAGTTCGATAAATGGAAAAAGTCGAATGGGATGGCTCGTTGTTACATATTGGCTTCTATGGCTAATGTGTTACAACACCAATACCAGTCGAACAGTTCCGCCAGTGACATTATCGAATCCCTGAAAAAGATGTTTGGGGAGCATGGCAGGCCTGCCAGACAGGTAGCTATGCAGAAGATAATGAGTGCTAAGATGTCGGAAGGGACTCCAGTCAAAGAACATGTTTTGAAAATGATTGGTTATTTAAACGAGCTGGAGACCCTAGGTGCCAACATCGATGCACAGACCCAAGTTGATATGATCCTCAATACGCTGTCGCCATCATTCGCTCAATTTAAACTGAATTATAATATGAATAAAATGGATTTTTCAATGAGCGAATTGATGAGCTCTTTATTGGCAGCGGAAGGGGTGATCAAACCTGGGGGCAGCGTTTTAAACGTTGAGAAAAGCGCTTCCTCTTCCCGATCTATGCCGAAAGGAAAGAAAGGGAAGAAGAAGGCTAGCACTGGTGGTTCAAGTGTTGGACCAGTCCCTAAGATTGCAAAATCTAAGGGAAAAGGTAAGGGCAAAGGGAAGGTGGGTGGCCAAGGCAAAGGAAAGTGTTTCCAATGCTGTGAGAAAGGCCACTGGAAGAGGAACTGTCCAGAATTCTTAGCTACAAGAGTTCAAGGTATGATTGAATCACATGTGATTGAAGTAAGTTTTATAACGGATACTTCAAACACTTGGTGCATTGATTCTGGTGCGACTAACCATATCTGTAATTCATTGCAGGGGTTCAGATCAACCAGGAAGTGCAGTGATGGGGAAATTGTACTTACTCTAGGTTCTAGCGCAACCGTTTCTGCGGTTGCTATAGGAGTCGTAGTTTTAGAATTTCTAGACAATAAAGTTTTGATTTTATCAGATGTACTTTACGTCCCTTCAATGAGACGTAATTTAATTTCAGTTTCTAATTTATCGAATAATGGTTATTCTTTTCATTTTGGAACTGAAGTTGTGATTAAAAGAAATAGTTCTTTTATATGTTCTGGTGTTAAATCAAATGGTTTATATGTGATTACTCCCAATATTTCTAAAGATTCTTGTATGGAACTTAATAACTCAGTGGTAACTGTACCATCTAAAAGAAAGAGACCTTCCACTAATCCAACAAAGCTTTGGCATATGAGGCTTGGTCATATCAATCTAAATAGGATTGGCAGACTAGTCAAAGAAGGGGTCTTAGGCGATTTGGTTCTCGAACCAATAGAAGTCTGCGAGTCTTGTTTAGAGGGTAAGATGACCAAAAGGCCCTTTCCTGCAAAGGGCAATAGAACCAATGCATTGTTGGAATTAGTTCATACTGATGTGTGTGGACCAATAAATATTAGAGCAAGGGGTGGTTATGAGTATTTCATAACATTTACTGATGACCACTCTAGGTATGGATATGTGTACCTAATGCAGCACAAGTCTGAAGCCTTTGAAAAGTTCAAAGAGTTTAGGGCTGAAGTGGAGAAGCAATTGGGCACACATATCAAGGCCATTCGATCTGATCGAGGTGGCGAGTACCTCTCTAATGAATTTATTGATCACCTCGTACAGAATGGGATTCTGTCACAGTTGACTGCACCTGGCACGCCTCAGCAAAATGGTGTAGCGGAGAGAAGGAATCGGACTCTTTTAGACATGACTAGGTCAATGATGAGTTATTCTGAGTTACCTTTATTTCTTTGGGGTTATGCTTTGGAAACCGCTGCTTACATACTAAATCTAGTACCAAGCAAATCTGTTCCCAGGACACCACGAGAGATGTGGATTGGGCGCAAGCCTTCTTTGCAACATCTCCGGATATGGGGATGTCCGGCACATGTGCTAAAAGGAAAGATGAGCAAGTTGGATTCTAGATCGGAAGTATGTTACTTCGTGGGGTATCCAAAGGGTACTTATGGATGGTATTTTTATGATCCAAGAGAACAGAAGGTGTTCGTTAGTACGAATGCTATTTTCTTGGAGGATGATTATATCATGAACCATAAACCTAAGGGAAGGATAGATCTTAGAGAGATAGAAGGAGAGCCCTCAGTCCAACCCGTAGTTAATAACGATGTAAATCAGGAAAACACCACTTCTTCACCTATTTCCGCACCAGTACCTCGTCGTAGTGGGAGGATTATCAGCCAGCCTGATAGATACATGTTCTTAGGAGAAGTTTTTGAAACTGTCTCCATAGAATCTGAATCTGATCCTACCACATACGAAGAGGCAATGGCTGATGTTGATTCAGCTCATTGGGTTAAAGCTATGAAGGCTGAATTGGAATCTATGGATTCTAATCAGGTCTGGGATCTTGTAGAACTTCCAGCCAATATTAAACCCATTGGCTGTAAGTGGGTCTACAAGAGGAAAAGAGGATCTGATGGAAAGGTTGAGACCTTTAAGGCTAGGCTTGTTGCGAAAGGTTATACTCAGAGGGAGGGCATTGACTATGAGGAAACCTTCTCGCCGGTGGCCATGCTCAAGTCCATCAGAATACTCTTATCCGTTGCTGCATGCCTAGATTTTGAGATCTGGCAGATGGACGTCAAGACTGCATTCTTGAATGGCAATCTTGAGGAGGACATCTATATGCAACAACCAGAAGGGTTCATAGCTGGTCGGAAAGGTAACTTGGTATGCAAGTTGCAAAAGTCCATTTATGGGCTTAAGCAGGCATCCAGAAGTTGGAACATACGATTTGACCAAGCGGTCAAATCGTTTGGTTTCATACAGAATCTGGATGAACCTTGTGTATACAAGAAGAGTGAAGGGAAAGTGGTGGCTTTTCTTGTGCTTTACGTTGACGACATTCTACTCATTGGAAATGATGTAGCGGCATTGTCAACGGTCAAGGTTTGGCTAGCTAGTACTTTCGATATGAAGGATCTAGGAGAGGCGAGCTATATTCTTGGGATAAAGCTCTTTCGGGATCGCAAGCGAAAGATAATGGGATTATTTCAAGCTGGTTATATCGATAAGGTGCTAACTAGGTTTTCAATGGATAATTCGAAGAAAGGTTTGTTACCTTTCAGGCATGGTTTAGCGTTCTCCAAGGACCAGTGTCCAAAGACACAGGAGGAGAGGAATCGCATGACAGGAGTTCCCTATGCTTCTGCAGTGGGAAGTCTCATGTATGCGATGTTATGCACTAGACCAGATATCTGCTTTGCCGTTGGCATGGTTAGCAGATATCAGTCGAATCCGGGTCCAGAGCACTGGACAGCCGTTAAGCACATTCTTAAGTACTTGAGAAGAACTAAAGATTACATGCTTATGTACGGTGGTAGTGAGTTAATTCCAGTGGGATACACTGACTCGGACTTTATGTCAGATAAAGATTCGAGGAAGTCGACGTCCGGTCATCTCTTTACCTTGGGAGGTGGTGCTGTCAGTTGGAGGAGCATTAAGCAGAAATGCATTGCAGACTCAACTACAGAAGCTGAGTATGTGGCTGCTTGTGAAGCCGCAAAGGAAGCTGTTTGGCTCAAGAAGTTCCTTATGGAACTCGAGGTGGTACCAGCGTCGCTGTCGCCTATTACGCTTTATTGTGATAATAGTGGGGCAGTGGCTCAGTCCAAGGAGCCAAGGAACCACGGAAAGGGAAAGCACGTAGAGTGGAAATATCATCTTATCCGAGATATTGTTCAACGTGGAGATGTGACTGTCACCAAGATTGCCACAGCTGACAATCTTGTTGATCCGTTTACAAAGGCCTTGCCACAGAAGGTCTTTGATCGTCATCTAGATAGTCTAGGTCTTAGATGTAGTTCTGAATGGTTATGAGTGCAAGTGGGAGTTTGTTGGGTTTGTGCCCTCAAACCATTACTTTATGTATGAGACATTGACATTTTAATATATGGATATCAGCTTTACATTTCATTGTGTATGTTCTTTTCATGAGATGATTGTTAATCCTTAAGTATTATAGTAAGTAATTGGTGTGTGTATGAGATGCACACAAGTGAGATACGAATTACTATTCTTTAATACTTAGAATGTGTCACAGTGGATGATGAGACTGGATACCTCATCAAGTCTACACTGTAGCATAATTAACTACCATTGGATGGAGTGATTAATCTCAATCACTAGAGTGTAGCTCTTAGTTGATATGCTAGTGCTTATAGTGCACTGACGGACCTGAGTTTCCTATTGACGCTTAAGACTGTCAAACAGTCAATAGGAACTCATAACTTGTATAAGGTACGTGTTCTCAATCTTGAGACGATTATGAACACAGACTGTGGATATGACTGCTTTGACTTACCAATCAGTGAGGTCTATAAAAGATCAACACCTGGGTATCTTGGGTATGTCATGTTCATAGGGTTGTGAACATATATTGTCAAGATAGAATCTACCCTCTGTTTCAGAGTAAGCATTCCCTTGAGAATGTCACCAAGTCGATTACTGAGTACTGCAGTCTTGTTGATAAGAGTTATCAACATGTTTGGTAATCATGAGAGGTGAATGGGACTCAAGGAATACAAGAAGTAATCATGATTCAGGTTGACAGTAACAGTTATCCGATTACCTGAATATGATTACGAATGCTGACGGTAGAGGGACATTAGTACACCATACAAGTCTAGTTATCGCTTCGGATATGTTCTTTTGCGTTGGAGTTCAGTTATCGTTTTATAGTGGAGTAAACTTTAACTGACCAGTTAGTTAGTTTGCTGATCAAAGAGTTTGGTCATGGTAATTAACAAACTGGTCTGAGCCAACAATAAAGAGCCTAGGAGGTCCCACTCTTAGCTCCGCCAGGATGCTTGGAAAGATGCTTGAGGATGATGTCCAGACAGGTTCGATCGATCGAAGATGTCTCGATCGATTGAAGTCTGAAGGTTTGATCGATCGAAGATGGTTCGATCGATCGAATGTTCGATCGATCGAAGGCACTTCGATCGCTCGAAGTCTAGGTCGGTTCTGGGAATCTATAAATAGGGCAGCTGCGTTCTGGAAAAGGTTGTTCGTCGTTTTGAACGTCAGAAGCTGCAGAAACTGTTTTAGAGTCCCAAAACCTTCTCTATCCTCTCCATTAGGGTTCCCACCAACCCTAGTCTTTCTGGCAGGCATCCGCAGGAGTCATAAGGGTGAAGATCATCTAGTGGAGGCTGCTGGAAGTTGAAGATCAGAATTGGGTTCAAGACACTAAGGTATAACTCGTGTCCCCTCTTGTGCGTATCTGTAGAATTGACGAGTAGTAGATCCAGGCATGCCAATAAAGTTTCATAACTTGATTTTTCCGCTGCGCGTTTGAACTTTCCATTTAAACCTGTTTTTCCTACAGTTTTTGTGACTCATTAGCAGGCTTGCAACAATCGTATTTTATTACTGATATGTTATGAGTACACTACATTGAGGTGGTGCAGCACTTTTTTTCACTGAGGGATTAAGAATGTTGTGTCTGATGTGGTTGAATCGTCTAAGGCATAAACGAGAAGCTTCCGAGTGATGTGTCTTGCTGGTTATGGTGATGATTTGGCATTATACTCCTATCGCTGTACTTTATTTTTGTAAGGTCGCACATTTTATTTCCTTATATGAAGAGATGAGAAGTTTTGTTTCGAGAGATTGTTTTTAGTACTAGCCCTATGTGGGTGAGTGGGAGATGTTAGAAATATGTGGGCCATACGGACACCCACATATCATTGGACCGGGTCCAATGTGCTTTGGCTCTTGGAGCCCTAATGACAAAAAAATGACTTTTGGCCACGAAATTTGTTTGTCGCCAAAGAACATTTTTCTTGTAGTGTATGTGTGTATATATATGATATAAACACACATATACATGGATCCCTAGCAGATTAGGCAGTTTCTCTCTCTCTCTCTCTCTCTCTCTCTCTCTCTCTCTATCTCCCCTCTATCTCTCTCTAAGGCCATCACCATTGGAGCCATGGGATTTAGCGCGTGACATTGACGGAGATTGCTCTAGTAGCATCTTCCACGACCTATGTGAAGGGCAAGAGAGTACACGGAGGCTAACAAGGAGCAGCAGTTCGTGGGTGAAGTCGTTGGACTTGTAACAACACCGTTCGGCGATCCGTTAGGTTATTCCGCTAGGTATCGAACCTATACCCGATTCGTATGCTTGCGTGCATATTTATTTACACTAAAAATTAGATTTTTTAGTAAGGTGAAAAAAGAGATTCTTAAACTATATTCTCACTTAGAGTACTACTTGTTTCACATCCTCTCATACCTTTTAAGGCTCAAAAAAGAAAAGGACATCACTTCATTGCAGATTCTCGTTTATATTCTGTCTTGTTCCAGAATCCTGATGGGCCACCGTCCACATGTTTGTCACATGTGTGCATGTGCATGTACAATATATAAATCACATCTTAAAATAGTAAGAAATACACATAAAGAAATGTATGCAATTCTTCTGCAAAAATCAATCTCCAAGTCCTTTAGTTTTTGGCAGTATTCCTCTTGATTTTGAAAGCAAATTTGTTTCCACTCACTTTCAAAACTGCTAAAAGTTGTTTCAAAATAGGCAACTGATGTGTCTAAAAGATGATCTTGGTAATCTAAGACGTTGTTTGGAAAGAGAGCATTTTTGCTCACTCATTTCTTACCCAGGCTTTCATTGGGTAACATGTGTCCCATTCCAATAATTACATTGATAATACATGGCAAAATGGGAATAGAATGGGACAAATGTCACCCAATAAAGGTCTGAGTAAACAATGGGTAAGTAAAAATGCTCTCGTTTCAAAAATGGGTAGTTGTGTAGTGGGTAGCATATGAATAACCGCACTTTTCTGCGATTAGCCCTCTTAAAAGCCCTCCCTAAGTGTTTTTGAAGAATAAAAACCAAACATCCTATCAATCTGCTTATGAAAGCAATCGCATGGTAAGCAGTTCCTAAACACGCCCTAAGCCTTGGATTCATTCAAAATTAAGCAAAAAATTCAAATAAGCTGAGTAACAAGCTGAGCTTCAATTATCACAAAAAAGCTTGCTAGTTTACCAGCACGGTTCGGAAGTTATGCAAGTACCAACCTTTCCCCATGGAGGTGGTTGATTTTATGTGTTACTTAGGCTATTAATTCACCATATTAGAAGAACTCTCCATTTGTTAATGAATCTCAAGAATTACTGGGATTTCCGCTTGGGGTTGCTCACTTAAGGCCCGTTTGGCGCTAACTTATGCTTTATGTCATCTGGACTCTCCTGGTACTACCCCAAGTACCCAATTCCCGTACCCAATTCGGACACTCGGATCCTCTGCAGGTGATGCTGAAAAGGTAAAAAGAAGCTCAAAATTGTGGGCAAAGAGGATTTTAACTATTGATATTAAGAAACATAGCATGTTAATTTATATGCTCAGAAGGTGTCTGCATACACGTATCCAAAATTTGGACACATATCCCTGGATCCTAAGATTTGGATTTAGAGGAGGTCTGACACCTATAGATACACTCCCGCACCCGACCCATACCCGACACCCATACCTGAGTCTAGGTAACGTAGATTATACTTCTGCGATTCAACGCAAAAGAGTTCTTTTGGTCAACAGCTGCCCCAAGGTAGCTTTCGGCCTATCAAAATTTTTTGCAATTAACCCACATTTTTCTGCAATTGAATTGCAAAATTTGATTTGCCATACAATTCCATTTCAACTTTTAGAGTTCCATAACCACTTGTGTACTCCAAAAATTGTCTCCAAACGGGGCATTATATATGGATGAGAGAGAGAGAGAGAGAGGGAGAGGGAGAGAGAGAGAGATCGAAGAAAGAGCATACCATAACCAACTGGTTGATTTGAACATTGGAAAATGAATTTTCAATCAAACTGTCCAAGAAATCTTTAGGTCTCCAATCAGCACCTATTTTCCTTTCTCTTCTCTCTCTAATTATAGGCTCCCACCTAGCAAACATCTTCCCACACAGCTCCTTAGACTTCTTAGTAAGACCTTGAAGATCTAATTCCCCTAGAATAGGATTAAAATAAGATAAATTTGGAATACTACCCTCTTCGGCAAGTTTTCTCACAAGACCTTTCAACTCTTCTTGAACACTCTCTTCTTCCAAACTAATAAAATTTCTTGACATGAAAACATTACCCAACATGTTGAAAACAGTCCCAAAAACCACTTCTCCAATATTTACCATTTTGCCCTCCATTGAACTCAAAAACTTGATCATGTCCATGGTCTTTTTCTCCCTCAAACATGCTTGTGATTCTATTGATTTTCCTGAGAATAGCTCGATTCGACATATTGTTCTAAGGTACTTCCATTGATCACTACACTCAAAGGCCCATCCCATTGATAGAAAATTGGTTTCTTTGTTCTTTGCCGGGAGCACGTGGGGGACGTGACGTGCCGATAGAATTTGATAATGGGTTTTGAGGATTTCGAGGGCAACGGATGGAGATGATCCGATGATCAAGATTTGGGTTCCAAGTCTTAATGACATGAGAGGGCCATAAGATTGAGCATAGTTGGTTAATGGTATATGAGGCTTTTCTCCCTTCTGAAAAATGTTCCCTTCTGAAAAATGTTCCCTATGCTTGGCCATGGTTTTGGCCCTGGTGAAAGTGGATTTTTGGATTGAATTTTGATAGGAAGTGTTTGAGGATGAGGGACAAAATGGGTAAGAGAAGGAGGATAATAGGAAGGAAAAGACTTTCCATGGTTTTGATGAACAAGAACTTGCTTTGGGAGTGTATATCAATAAGCTTTGTTTATGATATTTGTGGGTGCTCAACTAAAAATCAAACTATGGGTCAAAAAAAAGGTTTGGTATCACTTTTTGGTGGTGAAGTCAACCGAAGAAAATGATGTGATAAAGAGTACAATGAACCATCTTTCAAAGTTCTTGACTTGCCAACTAGGAATGGCGCGCAGGGCTATAGATTTTTTTGGGTAAATTATACTTTGTACTCTTGTAGTTTGGGTGTGATTTCACTTTAATTTTTATAGTTTTAATTTTGTCAATTTGATCCTTACAGTTTCAGTTTAACTTCAATTTAGTCCATTCATCAAACTTTCTTACAAGTTTTTACAAATTTAAGTTCAATACAGGTGTGTATAATTTCTCTAAGTAAATTTAGCACTATGCCCCTAATGATACCTAACGTGTTTATCACATGACCTCTTTTTGTCAAAAATTGTAATAAATTTTCATAAATGTACTACATTGAACTTAAATTGAAACTGTAAGGATCAAAATGACAAAATTAAAATTACAGAGACCAAAGTGACATCACACCCAAACTACAAGAGTGTAAAGTATAATTTACCATTTTTTTTCTTATTTATTTACTTATTATTATTATTTTATTTTATTTTATTTTTTATTTTTGAATTATGCACTACAAGGGAAGGTAGTGCTCTCCAGACCCATAAACTCCTCCCTCCCCCCATCCACTAGATTTGAACCCGCAATGACTTACAAGTGAAATGTAATCCCTGCCACTGGCCGGCCATCCTAATTTTTTTTTCTTAGGCATAGTGTGTTTAAAGTTGACATATATTGTGGACGTGGTGAAGGATAGAGAATTTGAGGGACCTGTGTTAAGTATAGGTCAGTGGAATCGACCTAGGCTTTAAGGCTGGACAGATTTTAGGCCTATGTTTGGGCTCAAAATTTAGGCAAGATTGCGCCCTGTCTGACTATTTAAAATATTCACATATTTGTACACAAATTTTAATCCTAAACATAAAAAGGGTTATTACACGAACCTTCTTTGGGGCTTAAGGTCAAAATATAAGGATCTCTTTTATTGTATGAATACATAGTTCTCCCTTGAGTTTTGTAGTTCAAAAACAGTACTCCTCCTTGATTATTCAATTGTTAGTTCACCGTAAATAGCTTTCCCCTCCAATCTCTTGTTAAAAAGACGTACAGTTCCCTCTTCGTTAGTCAACCTTAGGCCCATTCAAGGCCTGTGAAGAGCCCATTCATGTGAGCTAAAGCCCAAACCATAGAATTTTTTTTTATTGGGACTTGTGCTGGGCTGGGACATGAGAAAGCATGCATAACACAATTGGCCACTGCTTTTGGTTCTCACTACATTTACTGAAAATTTTATATTTTAGAGACGTAGGCCCTTTTTGGAGTAGATTGTACTTTTGTAATTGTGATAGCTTTGTGATTGCTTTTGTTGCAATAGATTATGGTTAGAATTGATTTGACCGTTTTGGGCCTGTGGCGTTTGGATAATGTATCATAAATGTGATTATGGTGGTGAATATGTTATGTAAGTGTTTGATTACATAAATGCAAAAGTGGTTTTGAATGTTCAGAATACAATTGTACCCTTTTTACTGTATTGCTATTATATTAGTGTTGAATAAATAGTCAGATGTAAGCCAAAATAAAAAAAATATACACAATTAGTTTATTAAGGGACCTTTTTGAAATTTTAACTATTTAAGAAAGTTTCTTTTATTGTCATTAAAATTTTCAACTTTTTAATATTGTCCTTTTAAGTTTAAATTTCAGTGTTACATTTTCGAATGAAAAGTGACTGAGTTTTATGTAATAAAAGTAAGGTTAGATAGTATGTAATAAAAGTATATTGACTTTTGAAAGAGACTCTTAAAATAGTCATCCCAAGTCATCCGAAAATCAAGTAAAAGACTCTTACAGTATGATGAAAAAAGTATCAAATATGATACGATGAATAATGTTATGCTTCTTAAAATTTGGTTCTCAAATGGCTTAATAGTTGTACCATATGGTGTAATAGTGGTCGATGACACTATATGCCACTGCAAGTGGTATAACTAACAAAGCATTTGAGAACTAAACAGAATTTAAATTTGGTACAACTAAGATCCATGTTGGATCTAAAAAGTATCAAGGGTGTGTAAATGAACACACTTATCTGGGAACACACTTATCTGGGAAATCAAACAATCAATTACCTGATTCATAAGTGAACAAGTTCGACCAACTTGGCCATTCTAAAGGCGGTCAAAGGTTCCAAAACCATCATGGCTCGATGTAAGTGAGTTGGAAGGACAAACCTTAAATTACTGGATGAATAGCATTTCGGGCTTTATATGAGTTATGTGCAAATAATGAACACCTAGCAAACACTTAACTAAGTTTATTGAACCAGTTACCTTTTGAACAACATAATCGGATTTTTACTTTTCCAATCTACCCTTGATTATTTTAAATCTACCTCCTCATCATATACTCAGAATTTCACCCAAATCCATAATTAATTGTGAACTCCAAAAACTATTATCAAACGAAGCCTTATATAAGAAGGAGAGAGAGTTAAAGAAAGAGCATACCAGAACCAATTGGTTGATTTGAGCGTTGGAAAATGAATTTTCAATCAAGCTGTCCAAGAAATCTTTTGGTCTTGAAACAACCCCATTTTTTCTTTCTCTTCTCTCACTAATTATAGGCTCCCACTTAGCACAAATCATCCCATACAGCTCCTTAGACTTTTTACTCAGTCCCTGAAGATCTAATCCCCCCTAAAATAGGATAAAAATCAGACAAATTTGGAATAGAACCCTCTTCCATAATTCTTCTTACAAGACCTTTTAACTCTCCTTCAGCACTCTCTTCCTCCAAGCTAATAAAATCTCTTGACATCATAACACTACTCAACATGTTCAACACAGTCCCAAACACCACTTCACCAATATTTACCATCCTGCCCTCCATTGAACTCAAAAACTTGATCATGTCCATGACCTTTTTCTCCCTTAAACATGATTGTGATTCAATAGATTTTCCCGAGAAAAGCTCGGTTCGACATATTGTTCTAAGGTACTTCCATTGATCACTACACTCAAAAGCCCATCCCATTGATAGAAAGTTGGCTTCTTTGTTCTTTGACGGGTTCGCGTGGGGGACGTATCGTGCGGATAGAATTCGATCGTGGGTTTTAAGGATTTCGAGCGCGACAGACGGAGACGATCCGATGATCAAGATTTGGGTCCCTAGCCTTAGTGACATAAGAGGGCCATAGGATTGAGCATAGTTGGTTAATGTTATATGAGGCATTTTTCCCATATGAAAAATGTTTCCTATGATTGGCCATGGTTTTGGTCCTGGTGGAAGTGGATTTTTGGATGGAAAATCTGAGATGAAGTACTTGATGATGAGAGAGAAAATGGGTAGGAGGAGGATACAAAGGAAAATAATTTCCATGGTTTAGTTGAAGAAGAACTTGCTTTGGGAGTGTATGTCTACAAGCTTTGTTTATGAGAGGATTAATAATTGTGGGTGCTCAACTACCCTGCAATAATGCAAGTATGCAACAGTTGGCATTATGACAAAAAAAAGAAAAGAAGGTTTGATATCATTTTTGTGGTAAAGTCAGAAAATTATTTTTATATGCACTTGTTAGAATGGTGCAATGAACTATCTCCTTAAAGAGTAATGTTAGGTACATTTTGAAATCTACACTGAATTTGAGATCTAGTTTTAAATGCATGTATTTTATGCTGTATAAGTGGCGCACAAAAAAGTGTAAAAATTTCACACAGCACAAGGTACATGTATTTAAAGTATAGAATGTCAAATTCAGTGTGGATTTCAAAGTGTGCCTAGCATTACTCCTTTTTAAATTCGTGAGTTGACAAATTAATTAGAGTAAATTATTGAATTGTTTTCAATAAAATGTATTTACATCTTAATCGATCTGAGAAGGAAGAGCAAGTCCATACGAATAAGATTTCTCCGCCCCTCCCTTTCTATTGGCATATATTTTTCATTGCTAACGTTGTTGTAGTGGAGGACAGGGAATTTGAGGAACTTGTGTAGTTATGTTAAGGCTACTACTTGGGACACATCTAAAGACACAATTTTTGGGACACAACCTAATAGATATGTCAATTTCTCTCCTACTGGATCCCACAGTTACATAAGAGAGAGATACACACATCTATAATTGAACTGTGTCCCAAAAGTTGTGTCTTTGAGTGTGTCCCAATCTTTACTCTTATGTTAAAGTGTAAAGTATAAAAACTGGATAGGATCACGCGGTCCACAAAGTTTGACCGGTTGATCGGTTGACTGATCAAGGAAATGGTTCATTACTCTTTTGTAAAATTTAGAATTTTGAAAAATTTTAACACGGTTTTAATTGATAGTTTATTGTCACTTTTATAATTAATTTTATAGTATTATATATTGTGTGTATATATGCATATATATATATATGTTATGTAATAAAAGGCCAAAAAGCAAAACAAAGACCACCTAGAGTCCCATAGTGTCCCACAAGGTATTTTCTAAAAAATAAAACTAAAAAAAATATTCTCATGCAGATGAAGTTTGAAGTTTTGCAGAAGCGAAAGACTCAAAGACCCTATATCCACCATTAACCTCCTCGTGCTCCTGTTTAGCAAAAAAAAAAAAAAACTAGCTCCACTTGCTCATTTTCCGTGAGATAGACAAAAAAAAAACACACAGAATTTTCAATCCCATATACACGAAACTTATGGAAAAATCACATAAAATTATACTATTTCTGATACGCCCAAAATTGGCTCTATCTTATAACCGAGCGGTTCAAATCAGCAGTTAGTCCATGCCTCGGGCAAATCATGCACAACTCCTCAGAAGCATCAGCCCGAGCAGTTCAGTCTACTCATCATCCCGAGCGGTTCATTCACGACCCGACCTGCAGGTCGGGAAAACTGCACATGCACATCCGGCCGCGGGAACAACTCATCCGGGCCCACAGGCATGATCCCGAGCATTACGGGCAGTTTCCTACTCAAGCTAGAAGACTAATGGAAAGTGCACACTATTTCCTAATCCAATTAGGAAATCCCCATAATTAATGCCAATCTATATCAATAGGATTATATTTTCTTATCTATGTATGAGTAGGTCTCTTACATCTATAAAAGAGACCTTTCACCCTCCATTGAAGGGGCCGCCAACTTCTCAGTCTACACAGCACCTCTATAATTCACCATTGTACGCATACACCCGGCCGGTATTACTAGTAGTGCCTCCCCTCTTTGTTGGCTCACCATGCCCGCCGGTGATCTGCTAGTGAACATGCTCAGACACACACGTGGACGTAGGTACCTTCATTAACAGGGCCGAACCACATACAAAAAAAATAGTCTCTCACTCTCTCTCTCTCTCTCTCCTTAAACTGCTCTATTTACTCTTACCAAATTCTGCCATCATCAGTTTGGCGCCGTTAGTGGGAAACGACAAGTCTTCTTATCAACAAATCTCTTGACTGATCATCATGCCACCGAAGGAGGGTAAGAAGGCTGATCAGCAGTCCGACCGGGATGTTCCTTCGGCCCCGGCAACGGCAACGGTAGTCATGACTTCTGAGTAGATCACCGCGACCCTCACACAACTCCTGGAGGGGCAACGTCAAATCCAACAGCAGATCGAAGCCCTGCTAGCCCAGCAAAGCAGTCCTCCAGGGGCCGGGAAACGACCCGGGAACGTTGCGTACGGTCGGGAACCGATCTTGACCAGACAACGTGCCCGAGCCAACCCGTCTCGTGTTGAGGATGCCAGAGACATCAACAGTGGGCGTGCTGTCCGAGAGGAAAGGCAGGAGCATATGGCCCGGGAATTAGTCCAGGGTCACTCGGTCAAGAGCCGAGTTGTCCCTAGGCGAATGGTTACTCGGAGTCATAGTCGAGCCCGATCCCAGAGGATAGCACACCACCATGAAGAAGAAGCCTCTTCCATCGACCCGACCAACCCCTCCAATACCGGTCGGGAAGGAGTGGAAGCCCGAATCAAGGACTTGCAGAAACAGATCGACGGAGTGGCCAAAAAGCTTGGTCAAAACCGTGTTTCGAATCAAGCCAATACCGAGACAGAGTCACTGTTCTCCAGCCAGATCACGAGGTTCTCCATCCCGCGCAAATTCAGGCAGCCTCGCCTAGATCCCTATAACGGCTCGGGAAGCCCGGTTGACCACGTCCGGACCTATAAGGCTCAGATGGCCCTAGCCACCAACTCTGATGAACTACATTGCCTAGCCTTCCCCAGCGCTTTGAAAGGCCCAGCCATGCTATGGTTCTACTCCTTGGAGCCCCGATCGGTCCGCAGTTTCAAACAACTCAGCAAGCAATTCATCAACCAGTTCGCCGGCATGCATGAACGGCCAAAACCAGACATGCAGCTACTGACGGTTAGACAACGACCGGTTCAACCAGCAGAAGCTTCAAATCCGTAATTTGAACGAGACAATCGCCATCATAGCCTTCTGCTCGGGAGTTCAACACACCAAGTGTGCCACGTCGTTTCACAGAAACCGACCTGTAACCTTGGTTGAACTCGCAGAGAGGGTTGGAAAATACATTGACACTGAAGAGTTTCTGAAGATAAAAGACCCCGGGCAAGAAAGCAACAAGTCTTCTAGAAGCAAGCGAACGCGAGATCAGCCCGGGAGTTCTGACAGTTCTTCCAGTTCACAACAGTCCGGGTCAGGCAGCCCCGACCCGAATTCCAGTTCACAGCGGTCTGAGTCCGGCAGCCTTGACCCGACCTACAGTTAACGTCGGTCAGGATCAAGCAGTTCCGGCTTTGCCTCCAGCACATAAAAATCAGGGGCCCGACGATCCTGATCAGACCCCCTGACTCCATCATTCTAGATGAGCCCGATTACAGTGGTACTTGCCTGATCATTACATGAGGCTCCACCGATTGTCAGAGAGCTCATCCAAAGACCTCGGGCCTAACCCCGAGGCATCCAAAGACTTCGGGCCTAATCCCGAGGCATAAAAAGACCTCGAGCTCCAAACTCAGGCACTAAAAAGACCTCGAGCTCCGAACTCAGGCACTAAAAAGACCATGAGCTCCGAACTCAGGCACTAAAAAGACCTCGGGCTCCGAACCCAGGCACCAAAGACCTCGGGGTCACGCCCGAGGCACCGGCTTCGCTTAGGTCCAACCGACGATGGGGGCAAACCCCCTAGGTGGCTGATGATGGCAAGCTTCAAAAGACCCTGCAACCACCATGTTCTAGGTCGGTTACCTACAGTCATAGCCTCTGTAAGACCCTCGTCTTAGCAAAAGCTTGGGGGGCAAGACGGCGCAGTGAACTAAACAGGTAATCACACCGGGTATCTACAGGCCTCGCGGATAACCAAGTCAAAATCTTGGACAACCCGAGCACCTACAGTACTCAGAGGCAATAACTCCACTTAGGTCCAGACCGACGATAGAGGTGACTAAAATCTCTTAGGTTGGCCGACGATAGAGGAACAAAAAGACCCTAAAGCAACGTGATTTAGGTCGGCTCCACCAACATGGTCAAGCTCTTCTCCCAACAGTCTTGACGAAGGCTAATTGGGCGGAAGACAACCATCCTGGAGAGCTAACATAAAAAGGACGCTAAAGCAATACGCTTTAGGTCGGCTTTTCCAACATCGTAAAATCCTTCTACCCACAGCCTTGACGAAGGTTTACGGGCAGAAGATAACCATCCTGGGAGCTAACTCAAGCAAAAACACTCCGAAGTAGGCCGAGTCTCAACTCTCGGTCACTTCCCGAGCATTCAAAGACTCCGAATTAGGCCGGGTCTCAACTCCCGGTCAGTTCCCGAGCACTTAAAGGTCCCGAGCTAGGCTGGGTCTCAACTCTCAGCCAGTTCCCGAGGACTCACCAGGCTCAGAAGCCCCGAGGTAGCTTCCACAAGCACTCAGATAGCGGCAAGTAACATCAAACTGATATCCAAACTTGCCCCGATATAGCATCTGGCCAATCTTGGAAATGGGTGGCAGCTGATACGCCCAAAATTGGTTCTATCTTATGACCGAGCTGTTCAAATCAGCAGCTAGTCCATGCCCCGGACAAATCATGCACAACTCCTCAGAAGCATCAGCCCGAGCAGTTCAGTCTACTCATCATCCCGAGCGGTTCATTCACGACCCGGCCTGCAGGTTGAGAAAACTGCACATGCACATCCCGCCGCGCATGTACATCCTGCCGCGGGAACATCTCATCCGGGCCCACAGGCATGATCCCGAGCATTACGGGCAGTTTCCTACTTAAGCTAGAAGACTAATGGAAAGTGCACACTATTTCCTAATCCAATTAGGAAATCCTCATAATTAATGCCAATCAATATCAATAGGATTATATTTCCTTATCCATGTATGAGTAGGTCTCTTACATCTATAAAAGAGACCTCTCACCCCCCATTGAAGGGGCCGCCAACTTCTCAGTCTACACAGCACCTCTATAATTCACCATTGTACGCATACACCGGCCGGTATTACTGGTAGTGCCGCCCCTCTTTGTTGGCTCACCAGGCCCGCCGGTGATCTGCTAGTGAACGTGCTCAGACACACACGTGGACGTAGGTACCTTCATTAACAGGGCCGGACCACATACAAAAAAATAGTCTCTCACTCTCTCTCTCTCTCTCTCTCTCCTTAAACTGCTCTATTTACTCTTACCAAATTCTGGCATCATCAATTTCTACAACCAAAAATATTTTTTTGCTCGGGGTCGCTGTCCGCGAACCCCTGTAAAAACTTCACCCCCACTGAATTAAAGCTTTTGGTCACTGACTTGAAGTAAATACCAATAACGTTTGATGACTTTGTATGGAATGAAGTCTTTTTCGAATGACAAAGAATTACAAGGAAAAGCACTTCAGTGCAGTACACTCAGTGATGTTGTAGACACAGTTTGAACAGTACACCTGCTTGTGCAAACGTAGTTTTTTTTTTTTTAAATTGTCCAATTTTTTTTTTCTGTTCAAGCTGTGTCTAGAATTAACAATTGTACAGCACTGAGTGCACTACATTGAAGCTCTCTGAATAATAATTACCAGAATAATGCCACCATTAAAACTCATTTAAGTTTCAATAAGGTTTTTTTTTCTCTATTTGCTTAGCACTTTCTGGATCGGTTCTTCGGCTTCTCTGGTCGTGTTTAGGCTTGTTGAATTTTTGGACTGCATTTTTTTTATTTTGTGTTTGTGTTGGTTGGTTTTTTGGGGGGATTTTTTGTTTGTTCAATGCCAATTGGCAATTGTGATGGCTCCAATTTGTGTTGTATTTGCTTGGACTTTGGTCCTTTAATGAAAAAATGTTTTGCCGAGCTTAAAAAAAAAAAATTAGTTTAAGTTTCTATAGCCCATCCTTTCCTTGTATTATTATCTCCCTACGTATACTTTCAAGAATTCCTCTGTATGAGTGTTTGGACCATAAATTATATTTATATGTATTAGTATATAAAGTCATATTATATTATGTTATATTGTTATATAGTATATTCATTATTGCACATGAAAAACCAATTCAAATTGGTTGGTGGTTATTTGGAAGTTGATTAAAGGACACTTGGCATTACAAGGGGAGATCAATATTGGTAACTTGAAGATCAATGGTGATGATGAAGATGGAAGTTGCTTGAAGACACTTGTCATTGTAGGAGCATCTCCCACTAATTGGTAGTTGTAGGAATTTGAATTATTAGTTATTGTAGTTTGAGGGAAATGTAATTCAAATTCAAAGTAGTTGTAGACTTTTCTTATAAATACTTGTGTTGTACTCCTTTGTAATGATCCTTGACCACACAAAAATGCATTAATACAATAACTTTCTTCTTTATTCTCATCCGGCCACCATGGCCATTTATTTAGTTCTTATCTTTTTCTTTCCTTTTTGGCCACCAGGGGCTTTAGTTTGATTATTTTAGGCTAGATTAGTTTTGTATTCCTTTAATGTTTTAATTTCAATTTAGTCTTTCACATCCTTTAATTTGCATGTTCGAAGTAGTTAGATCATGTTCGAAGCAGTTTGTTAGTTGATTTCATTAGTTATTTCATTTCCTAACTTTGCATTCACATTTTTTTTTACATTTTACACTTGATTTCATCTCACACGAAAAAAGTCCTTGTTAAGGAATCGAACATCACCACAATCTGTCTGGTGAGGCACAGTTTGGATCACACACATTGGCAATTTACTTGCCTGGCACACTCGCACATATATAAATTTTCCAACCAAACATTGAGCAAACGATCACACGCAATTGAAGCTCATGGCATTAAACTTATAAATTACTAAGGCTTAAAAATATTTTAGTACCCTACACTTTATCCAAATTTCACTTTGGGCCCTGCACTTTTGATTGCAACACTTTGGGCCCTCTATTTTCAGTCTCGTTTCAATTAAGGACAATCGATCACGCCGTTAGCTAAAATGGACGGAAATCATCACGTGGGGGCCACGTGCATGCTTTTTTGCGTCACCTCACGTGATTTTTCCCCTTTCTCATTTAAAACCTAACATTTCTCCTCTGTTTCTTCAAGCTCTCTGTAATGGATTTTCTCAATATCTACTTAGATCTGTTTCTTCAAGCTCTCTGTAATGGATTTTCTCAATATCTACTTAGACCTGTTAGGTTTTAAGGGAGAAATGGGAAAAATCACATGAGGTGATGCAAAAAAGCATGCACGTGGCCCCCACGTGATGATTTCCGTCCATTTTAGCTAACGGCGTGATCGACTGTCCTTAATTGAAATGAGACTGAAAATAGAGGGCCCAAAGTGTTGCAATCGAAAGTGCAAGGTCCAAAGTGAAATTTCGGTATAAGTGCAGGATACTAAAGTATTTTTAAGCCAATTACTAATAAATTTCGGCTGTCTAATGTTAACCAAGTTCAAGCGGAGAGTAAAAAGTTCTAATGACATGAGAAAATAAGATTACAGAATACAAAAGTTCCAAAGGTTCTAATAACATGAGAAAAATAAGATTAAATAACTTAAATATGTTGAACACAAACGCACGAACGATCCCAAGTCCGTGTTCATAAATAAATATAAAAAAAAAGGCAACCCCGAGTAATCTTTCATACAACAAACGATATTTATAGACAAAATTAAAATACCTGAAAATATGAAATAGACCCATCAATGTATGAATCCCATAAATATGGATACAAAAGTCCAACAATTCATTCAATGACCTTTTTCCTCTAATCATTCAAGAATCTAACTTGGGATTGTGCTCAACATGCATTTTGGGCTTAGCTAAATTCACTCACCAAATTTTTGTGTACACTAACAAGTGCAACAGGAGATGCTGAATGTTCTACTACTCACTGCATAATGTGGGTGTGAAGAAAAATTGGGTAGGTGTTTTTAGCGGCAATCTTCAATTTTCAAGTTGAAATTAATACTTGATAGTTCTCAAAGACTCAAACTCCATATAGCTTTTCGGCCGAAGTAATAATAATAAGAAAGTAAACACATAAGCTAGAATTAATTTGTTATGATCTGGCTTTTAATATATATATTTTCCAGATTATCTATTTCTAAAGCTCTAGGGTATTGGCTATGAGAAGAATAAAAGAAGCAAAATCTCCAACACTCAAATTTTTAGTAACTACTTGCAAGAGGATATACACTGACCTCAATTTAAAGGGGGCCATACTATCATGTGAGCTGATTTGTTTGGAATTAATGCAGTTTAAATATGTTAATTGTTTATATAGTTACATTAGAGAAACTCTTTTGGAGAACCACATAGCCATCCTCATAGCTTTATTTAATTCTACAAAAATCTGTGGAGAATTGAAAGAACATTCAACTTTCAACAAAATATAGACTATAGAGTTATATGAAGAGCAGCAGGGTATCACGCTTCAAAGTACAGTTTCTCCTCCATAAGTATAGAGTATGTTGATTGTTCCATTATATTTGTGTCTTTGTGTATGTGTTGTTAGATAATATGTGCCACATTGAATAAATATGGGATTGGCTATGACTAGATATACATGTTGAGCCTCTCCACCTAATAGCTTAAGTTTTTAGGTTAGATCCAAAGTTTTTATGGTATCAGAGCCAGGCCCATTCCCAACCCTTTAAAAACAAAAAATAAAAATAGCCCACACCCTCACGATGACCGACTCAACAAAAGGTTGTACGTTGATAAGACCCAAAGAGGCGCATGTGACAAACCCAAGAAGAGGCTGCAGGTGAGAGGGGGTGTTAGATAATATGTGCCACATCGAATAAATATGGGGTTGACTATGACTAGATATACATGTTGGGCCTCCCCACCTAATAATTTAAGCTTTTAGGTTAGATCCAAAGTTTCTTCATATGTGTGTGTTGAATTGCCAAATTGACAATGGAGAATATTTCATGTTTAGTGGCACTACATGGGTATTGTATAACCAAAAGTGAAAAGAAATATTACCAAGCAAAGCAATTCAAAATTTTAAATATTTTGATGTAACTCTTGGTGATTGCAACTAAAAATAACGGTTTGATAAACAAATGCACTATATAAAGTAGCAAATTAATGAAACTGAAAGTTGGAATTATACAATAGAGAAACAACTCCCAAAAAAAAATATTGGCACACTACCCTCTTGGAAGAAGATTGAGATTAAAGAGTTGGTACCACCCACAAGGGCGGAGCTATGCGGCTATAAGATTCGGCCTTGAAGTGGGGATCAATAGTACCATCAAGCAAGTTATAGACACCCATCTCCTTGCATCCTTTAATAGGGATATTGTCATTGCCATTGTAAGAATCAAAATAGTCATCGGAGAAATATATGCAATTAGGCTTGCATACACCAAAATTGAACTAGAAATATCAACTGAGAACGAAGAATTATCACGCAAGAACATTACTTCATCCTCTATGTCCTTAACCTCTTTCTACTTCCTATTGCTCTTGTCCATCTCAAAAACTTGGAATCTGGTGGTCCCATATTTCCAATCATCGTCGACTTCAGCCCCTTCACGTGAAACCATAAACAATTTTCTAGAAGATGATTCGACTTGCGTAGATATAAGTATTTTTACATTGCGTAGCTATAAGTGTTCTAGCTCGCTTTCTAAGCGCTATGGACACACATGTCCTAGCTAGCTATCTAAGTGCTATGAACACAAACGTTTCGTCTTGCTCTCCATCTAAGTGCCATGGACACACAGGTCCTAGTTCGCTATCTCGGCACCAAGGTGAATCACCCGTGTGAACAGGTCGATTCAAGCCCGGTGACATATTAGAAATGTTCATTTATTCCATTCATACAACAAATAATATACATATATATAGATATGGAAATCAACAAGTTTATTATTAACTGAATAATAATATTAGTAATAATGTCAAATCCAAAAATAAGTGTCTAAACATATCAAATCCTACGAAGTCCCATATTACTAATGTGGGACATAAAAACATCTCTGGCAATGGGCTTGGTCAAAGGATCAGCCACCATGCTGCCAGTGGAGATATGCATCAAGACAACCTCCCATTGCGCAACCATATCTCGAATGTAATGATGACAGATGTCTATGTGCTTAGACTTCCCATGGTACATGAGGTCTTTTGCATAGGCTAAGGCTGATGTGCTATCGCTGTAAATGAGCATGGCTTCATCCCATGAGGCGAAGATCCTAGACACCGCAAAAACTTCCTCAACCAGACAGCTTCCTGAATAGCTGCCGATCAAGCCACATACTCTGCCTCCATCGTGGACAGTGCAATGCATGACTGCTTCATGCTACACCAAGAAATCGCTCCACCTAGCTAGTGTGAATGCGTAGCTAGAAGTGGACTTGCATTCGTATTTATTGCTAGCCCAATCAGCATCACTATATCTTCTCAGCTTCAAGTCTCTTCCATAATAACAAAGGTCAAGGTCCATAGTCCCGCAAAGGGATAGTAGGATCCGCTTCACTATTGTCCAGTGATATGTACCAGGGTTACTCTGGCAACGACTAACTAGACCCACCACATAGAAGATGTCTTGATGTGTACACAACATAGCGTACATCAGACTCCCTATTATAGATGCATATGACTCGTTGGACATTTGTCCCTTTTTTTTTCTTCATTCTTAGGACAATAATCTAAAGTTAAGTGGAATGCCTTATTAACTAGAGTATCGATGGGTTTTGAGTTATTAATGTGAAAATGCACAAGAAACTTCTTTATATGAGTCTCTTGAGACAAACAAAGAAGCTTCTTTAATCAATCTCTCACAATCTTAACTCCTAGCACATACCTCACCCATATCCTTTATCTCAAACTGAGAGGACATCCACTCTTTAGTGGCGACAATGACACTCATGTCATTTCCAGCTAAAAGGATGTCATCAACATACAACGATAGAATTAGAATGCTCTTATTTGACTGTTTGATGTACACAGTGGTCCTCCTCAATCATCTCAAACTTGAAAGAGGTAAATGAGCCATGGAACCTCGAGTACAACTACCTCGACAATTATTTGAGACCATAAATGGATCGCTTGAGACAGTACACATTGCACTCATTACCTTTGGTTATAAAACCAACGGGTTGATCCATATAGATGTGTTCGTCTAGTTCTCCATTGAGAAACGCAGTCTTGACATCCATTTGGAAGAGTTCTAAGTATAAATGTGCGATGATCGCCATGATAAGAGGGTATGGAGGCAGAATCTCACCATAGGGAAGAACATGTCTCCATGGTCTATACCCTCTCGTTGGGTATAACCTTTTCACCACGAGGTACACATTATACTTTTCAATTGAACCATTTATCTTACGCTTGACTTTGAAATTACGTTTCCAATAGTCTTACAGTCAGGCAGAATATTAACTAACTCCTAGAATTTATTCTTGTCCATAGAGCTTATCTCCTCTTGCATAGTAACCATCCACTTAAATCTGGCAGCAGAAGAAAGAGCTTCCTTATAAGAAGTAGGCTCGTCATCGTCTACTGTATACATGATAACTTCTTCATCAATTCCAAAATGCCTACATGGAACTCTTCATCGTTTGCTTCTGCGGTGTGCTACCTGAGGATCTTGAGTGGCCGGTGATGTACTCCCACTATCTGGTACACTCCCATTAGCGTCCAGAGGTGCACTCCCACTTGACCGAAGACTAGTACCATTTTCAACGATTACTGTATGTGGAATCTCAATCTCCCCATCCTTACTTAAAGATGGTATGTTGTATTCAACATCCTCCATCTCATAGAAGTCAATATCTCTTTTAGCGTCACCAACATCTCTTTTAATTTAATTCATATTGTCTGCTTGTATTTATTTAGCAATTCCTTAATCGGGGTCTATTTGTAAAATTCTATAAATCAGGAATACTGGTGTTTTGTTTTCACAACTGGTTTTCATAAGTCTGCTTACACCTGTGTTGAATTTCAAAACTGTATTTCAAAACGGTGAAAGTATTTATTTCTAATCAAATAGTATTTTTATTTAATCATAAAAGTATTTCTTACATCAAAATAAATTTTTTGTATTTTTGTAGTGATCACTGCGCCACGAAAATACCAGTTTATGTTCAAAACTGTCCGTGCCGTGTTGGGATTACACATATTTTGGAATTGACATAAAGCTAGAAATGAAATGTACTTTATTTCTATTTATGGCAACTCATCATTGGATAGGCCTTGTTTGGGAATGCTTGTAGTGTGTGTGTTATCTTTGTACCTAAAACTAAATTTCCCAAACATTCCAAAATTGACCCCTACTAGTCTAACTTACCCTTTCAGATTGTGTTGGATTGCATATACATATGTATACATACATGTTTATATAATGTATTTAGATAATCTATTTCAATTTGTTGAGTATATTAGAATTTGCTTGGTCTCCAAGTTCATCAATTGGTTTTCTATATAAGCCTAGCATATCTCTGATTATGAACTAATCTTTACAAATAGCAAACACAAAGAGAAAGAGAGAGAGTTTGAGAGTTCACTTACTGAATATTGTAGAGAGAGAAGCTCCTAATCACAATAGCCAAAGCTTGGGTTAAGATTCTTATTTTGCTAGTCTTTCTCAACATATACTTTATGTTCAATCTCAGTGAGTATTCTTAACTCGCTTGATATGCAATACATACTTCAATTGTTGTTTGTATACTTGGAATTGTATATCACCATTGAAGCCTTTACGTTTGAAACTCCATAGCATGAAAATCAAGATTTTTCAACCTTAATCAAAATACACTTTTAGAGATGATTTTGATAGATTATAGTTCATAGAAGCTTTGGTTAAAATATTAGAGCCTAAATCATTCGTATCGCGACGTAGATTAAAACGAAGTTTGACGCCTCTCGATTTTTTGTAAAATCCGAGAGCTATGATTTGATTCATGTTAAATTGATCATAGATTCTTAATCCTTGAAGAAAAATGAAGAATTTCATATATTACATGTCATGTTTGCCTCCGGATTCCAAAATGGGTCAAAATTAGCTTACAAAGCTGAAACAGGGGAGTTTCAGCAAGAAAGAAGAAGCCTCAGCTTCACCTCGCGCGCGCGATCGCGCGAGCGACTCCTCGTGCTAGCGGCCTGCGCGCGCGATCCCTGTAGATTTTGACAGTTAGAAAAGTTTTATAAGAAAAACGAAAAAAAATGGGCATATCGCGTGAACGACCCCTCGCACGAGCAGCGCGGGCCCTGACAGTTTCTGGTTTTTATCTATTTTCTGTTAAGGGACTATTTGGATTAACTTTTATAGGCTATTCAGGTTCTGTTTGGGAATTTTTAATAAATCAGAATCCGGTTTATTATGTTTGGTTTATAAATGCGATGAACTACGACTTATCTATCCTCGTATGCACATTGTTCTTATGTTGCAGTGATTTACATTTATGTATTAAGTCATATGGCATACATGTAGGGTCAAATGTACATGCATGGTGAGTGATGGTTTGTGTGAAAAGAGTATGTGGTTGAGTTTGAGTTGTGGACACTCCCTGGTAATTGTGTACCAAAGTGTGATATTTTTTAGATTACGGCTAGAGTATCTTTGAAATGCGAGGGTGACAAAATTGGACACTCCCTGACGCCCATGGTAGCGTTAAAGTGTGTGACGCCGACTTGGACATTGCCTGGCACTATGGTAGTGCTAAAGTGTGGCCTACTGGACACTCCCTAACATGCATGGTATGGTCAAAGTGTGAGGCATTGGACACTCCCTTGTACCCCGTACCAAAGTGTGAGGCAAACTGGACACTCCCTGGTACCCGTGTACTATAGTATGGTCATCTTAGTATTTCAAAGATACTGGAGTGAGAGAGTTCGGTGTTGTGTTGTCGAGAGAAAAGAGTTGGTAAAATGAGAATGGTTGCATTGTTCCCATACACGGTCACATGTGTTATGAATTAAAGTTTATAATATTATCCTCACTGTTTTATAAGGCGAACTCGTTTCTATATTGTTAACATGTTGAATATTGGGACCGCGATTATGGATAATAGTAAATGAGTATGTTTTACATTCGAGCATATGTTTTTAATACTCACCAGCTTCAATAAGCTGACGGCGTTGATGCACCTTGGACATTCGTGTCTAGGCTTTTCAGGTTATGAGCATGATGGACCATATGACTATGTGAACTGAGAACAACTACCGAAGAAGAACTTATTATTATATATATGTTTTTGAGTTATGAACTGGATTTGTAATAAGGATGACTGTAATAGATTATATATATTATTTTATTTCAAGGTGGTATATGCCTTTAGTTAACCATGTACTGTAATAATTATTAAATTGGTAAAATTTTGTAGGCCTTGATTGCTCTACTCTGATTCATATGATTATGCTGTTCGACATTTGGGACAGAATTGATCCTTCAAACTGTCGCGACCTACGGGTCCATAGAGGAAATTAAACGCTTTCCATATTTATGCTACGTCGGGGCGTGACAGGATTTAGCGGTATCAGAGCTAGGTTATATCAGAAGAGTTTAGCCAGGTTAGGGTTTACCAGTACAGACCCGATTCCACAGTCTGCCAGCTTAAACTTTGCATACCTGATGATATGACAGGAGGATAAACCCGGAACCCAAACGCCTAAGATTATTTCTTTTAACATTAGCCCTGATATAAGTAGTACCTTTTGTCAGGTATGGATCCAGCTCAGCCACTCTTTATACCAGATTTGTTCAGGGGACATTAGGTCACCCAGGGTGCTATAGTACCCGTCTCAGTAGCACTTTACCATGCCGCGATTGAGCAGCGAGCGGCGACGTCTATGGAGCTAGAGTTATGGCACCAAATTCATGTGATAGGGTTGGTAGATCTGCCTCGTATTAGTTTGGAGATTCTATATTTTATTGAGGTTTAGCAGTTGGTATTTTTGGAGATGGTTCGCTTAGTTAATAGCAATGCCTTCTACTTTTTCCTCGAGATTCTGGTTGTGCATGCTCATCTTGCACAGCTAGAGATGCCCCCACCAGTTATCCCTGCAGAGGAGCCAGCGGTTCCTGTTGCCGAGGATGATGACGACGAGGCTTTCCATTTGGTTCCTATAGGTTGGGAGAATGATGACGATGAGGACGGTATAGGCCTAGAGGACTTCGCGGTTGACCTCGAGGAGGAGCTGGCACTGGAGCTAGTCTTACCCGAGGAGGTGTCAGTTGAGGCAGATGCCCCAGAGCCTGCTTTATCATTGACCCCTCAGAGCTATGATTTTGATGGGATGGGCCCCTTCCATGTTCAGGGATTTTGCCCTATTGACTCGCTAGACTTACTGATGGCTGCCTATGGAGACGACTGATGATTTAGATATGACTTTGTACATATTAACTATATTGACTAGTAGCTCTATCTCTTTTTGCAAACTGTAGTTACATGCATTTGAGTATAGGGCAATGAACCCATTGTTGTGACATTAACTCTTGCATGGACGATGTACGTCCTAACCCATACAAATAGGGTAGGCATTGAACTGATCATATACGCTTTTTGTATCTACTTGACGAGAAGTTACATATATATAGAAATACTCTTTTGAATGTTGTTGTCATTTAAACTGCTTCATATATCTGCTTCATTTATGTTTCTCATTCTTGCATCATTGACATGCATTTAGAATGGCTGGAAGACCAAGAAGGAACAGGAATCTGATCGAGGAAGCACCTTTGGCTGCCGATCCTACGAGAATATTTGAGGCTTTCATGAGACGCCTCGAGAGAATCAGACTTCAAATGAGAATCCACGAGACCATCAAACTGGGGATAAGCTGCTAGAGAGATTCTGTACTAAGACCCGAATAGTTTGCGAGTACTGTAGAGCCCTGGAAAGCTGAACAATGGTTAAGGTAAATGGACCGTATGTTAAAAGCTGTTCAGTGCAATGAAATGGATAAGAGGAGGTTAGCTACCTTCCAACTAACCGATGCCTCCGCAAATTGGTAGGACTCGATGATAGCCACTATTGGAAACGCAGCTGCTGTGGGGATGACATAGACTGTATTCAAGGGGAGATTTCTGGAGAAATACCTCCCGTCTACTGAGAGACACAAAAGAGATAAGGAATTTATGGATCTGACTCAGGGGACTAAGTCGGTGCAAGAGTACACCACTCAGTTCGAAAGACTATCTAGGTTCGCTCCCCACCTGGTTGATACGGAAGAGAAGAAGATACGTAAATACAACTAAGGGTTGACACCACAAATTCGCCGCTTGACTCTCGGTCACCTAGATAAGTCTTTTGAGGGACTCGTTGGCTTGGCCACTGATCTAGAAGAGGACGCTCGGGTGAACCGTATAAAATTTGATTTTCGGCCACCTTAGAGGGGTAACTTTGGAAATAAGCCGCCAATGTATCGTACCCAAGGGCAGAAGAGAAATTTTGATGGAAGCAAGAAATCCCAAGCTATCTCCTATTCGACTCAACCCCGAGTAGGAGAACGTAGTAGTGCTGGGAAATGCTTTAACTATGGAAACCCCGGTCATCCAACTCGAGATTGCAAGGCACCAAGGCGTATTACTAATCAAGGCATAGTCTGCTATAATTGTGGTGAACCAGGTCACATCAGTAAGTTCTGTACTGATTCTGAGCAGGTAACTTATGATCAACAGGCTCAGACTCGTTTAAATGCTATTATTTCATATGCCACTGGATATGATGAGACTGTGTATGAAGAAGGGATTTATAAAGAAGCTCAGCCTGATCAGCAAGCAGTGGAAGGTACATTGACTCTCTTAAACTCCCATGTTAAAGTTTTATTTGACACGGGTGCTGCACTTTCATTCATATCTGCTAAGATTATTCGGAGATTGGGTATTTTACCTCACCGTTTAGAGAAAGCTTTGAAAGCTACCTTACCATTAGGAGCCACAGTCAAGTTAGGACACGTGTGCAAGGATTGTCCCTTACGGTTAGGAGACCGTGAAATCCTTGCAAAACTAATCGTCCTATCGATGAAGGAGTTTGACATAATCCTAGGAATGGATTGGCTCTCTCAGAATCAAGCGAAGTTGGATTGTACGAGGAAGAGAATTACATTCTCCGACAATGGGAATCAATCCTTTGATTTTCAATGTAACCCTTTGGGAGATATGTTCCTCACAAGGTGCTTAGCGAACATCGAAGTCATCAGTACAGAGTCGATAGTGTCATCTATACCTGTAGTCAAGGACTTCAAGGAAGTATTTCAAGTTATTTCTGGTTTACCGCCTGAGAGAAGTATAGAGTTCTATATTGGACTTATACCAGGTACCGTCTTGATCACTAAAGTTCCCTACAGAATGGCCCCCGCCGAATTGTCAAAAATTGAAGGAACAAGTTCAAGAGCTCAAAAATCTGGGTTTTGTACGTCCACGTACATCACCTTGGGGAGCACCAGTGTTATTCATGAAGAAGAAGGATGGGACACTTCGATTGTGTATCGATTATAGAGAATTGAACTGAGTAACTATCAAGAATAAGTATCCCTTACCTCGGATCCACGATTTGTTTGATCAACTATAGGGAGCTACAACATTTTCCAAGATAGACCTACGGCCGGGATATCATCAGTTGAGGGTACGAAAGGAAGATATACCTAAGACTGCTTTCAGAACCCGATATGGTCACTATGAATTCTTGGTGATGCCGTTTGGAATGACGAATGCCCCGGCAGTGTTTATGGATCTGATGAACATAGTGTTCAAGCCTTATTTGGATCAGCTTGTCATCGTCTTGATAGATGATATTTTAAACTATTCTAAGTTAGTAGAAGAACACGAACAACATCTATGGATCACGATGCAGACGCTTAAGGACCATCACTTATATGCCAAGTTCAGTAAGTGTGAGTTCTGGTTACAAGAAGTAAAATTTTTGGAACACAAAGTATCATCTCAAGGAATTTTTGTGGGTTTACCTAAGACAGATGTTGTGTCAAACTGGGTCAAACCAAGCAACCCTATAGAAGTCAAGAGTTTTCTTGGACTCGCGGGTTATTATCGGAGATTTGTTAATGGACTCTCCAACATATCAGCACCGTTGACTGGATTGACAAAGAAGAATTTAAAGTTCGAGTGCATAGAGAAGCACGAGCACACTTTTCTAGAGTTAAAAGAGAGACTTACTACCGCACCAGTACTAGCTATACCCAGACCTAATGAGAAGTTCACTATCTTTAGTGACGCGTCATATCAAGGATTAGGGTGTGTACTTATGCAAGATGGTAGAGTGATCACCTATGGATCTAGACTGCTGAAATTGAACGAGTTGTACTACCCCATTCATGATTTGGAATTGGCAGCAGTGGTATTTACACTCAAGATTTGGAGACATTATCTCTACGGTGAGAAGTTTGATTTGTTCTTCGATCACAAGAGTCTGAAATATTTGTTCACACAGAAAGAGTTAAACATGAGGCAACGTAGATGGATGGAGCTGATTAAAGATTACGAATTCATATTAGAATACCACCCTGGTATAGCTAATGTGGTCGCTGATGCTTTGAGTCGGCAAACTTGTGAGATGATTGCCTCTTTAATGGTTAGAGAATGGCGAGCATTGGAGACATTGGCTGAGTTCGATGTGCAGAATATTGAGGAAAGTGAAGGGCAACTTTTTCGGTGTCTTATCCTATAGCCTATTCTTATCGACCACATTATTGAAGAACAGAAAGAAGATGATAAGTTCTAAACATGGTTTATTAAGATGTTAGAGAAGGATCCAATGGAATGGAAAGTGGGAAGTGATGGAGGATACAGATGCAGGGACAGATTATGTGTGTCGAACTATGGAGATCTAAGAAAGAACATTCTGGAAGAAGCACATAAGTCAAGATTTATAATTCACCCGGGAGGAACGAAAATGTATAAGGATTTGAAGAGAAATTTCTGGTGGGAAGGTATGAAGAAGGATGTGGCCGAATTTGTATCCAAGTGTTTGACGTGTCAACAAGTCAAAGCCGAACATCAGAGACCCTTGGGATTGTTGCAACCGCTACCTGTTCCAGGTTGGAAGAGGGAACACATTACCATGGATTTTGTAGTAGGATTGCCTCGATCACAGCAGAATCATGACGCTATCTGGGTAATTGTCGATTAACTGACTAAATCGGTCCATTTCATTGCTTATATTATGACATGACATACCTAGTAGAAAAGATGAGTCGGATGTACATACAACAAGTTGTGCGACTTCACGGTGCACCTGTGTCGATTGTGTCAGACCCCGATGCATGTTTTACTTTTGGATTTTGGGAAAGTCTGCAAGAAGCTATGGGAACCTCGCTCAAGATGAGAATCACTTTTCACCCTCACATAGATAGACAAACTGAGCATATTAATCAGATTATGGAGGATATGCTCAGGGCTTGTGTTATCGATTTTGAAGAATCTTGGGAGACACACTTGCCTTTAATTAAATTTACCTATAATAATAGCTACCACACGAGTATCGGGATGGCTCCGTTCGAAGCATTGTACGGCCGGCCATGTCGATCTCCATTGTGTTGGGCAGAAGTTGGAGATACAGAGTTGTTGGGGACAGATTTGGTTAGAGAAACCAACGAGAAGATTTCTTCGGTCAAGGAAAGGATGAAGACCGCTCAAAGCAGGTATAAGAGTTATGCCGATCGACGCCGGAAAGATTTAGAATTCAGTATCGGAGATCACGTACTTATTAAGGTCTCACCGACCCAAGGAGTGGTACGCTTTGGTCTCAAGAGAGGAAAGTTAGCCCCGCGTTTCATCGGACCATTCGAGATTCTAGATCATGTCAGGAAAGTGGCTTATCGACTAGCATTGCCACCAAAGATGTCTGGGGTTCACAATGTGTTCCATGTGAGTATGCTGAAAAAGTACATACGAGACCCCTCACATGTGGTTAGTTTTGATGATATTGAGACGAGTCATAACGTTTCTTACAAGGAGAGGCCTGTGAAAATTCTGGATCAGAATATCAAGAAGTTGAGGAATAGGGACATTCCGTTGGTGAAGGTTCAGTGGAATCACCATGACGAGAATGAATCCTCATGGCAAGTTGAAGCTGACATGAGGAAGAAGTACCCAGAGCTGTTTCATGACTAGTTAGTCTTGATTTCGGGGATGAAATCCTGTTTAAGGGAGGAAGGATGTAATAACCTGCATTTTCATTTAATTATATTTTAATTTCATTGCCATGTTTAATTTAATTCATATTGTTTGCTTGTATTTATTTAGCAATTCCTTAATTGGGGTCTATTTGTAAAATTCTATAAATCAGGAATACTGGTGTTTTATTTCCACAACTGGTTTTCATAAGTCTGCGTATACCTGTGTTGAATTTCAAAACTGTATTTCAAAATGGTGAAAGTTTTTATTTCTGACTCAAACATTGTTTTTATTTAACCAGAAAAGTATTTCTTACATTAAAATGAATTTTCTGTATTTTGTAGTGATCATCGCGCCACGAAAATACAAGTTTATGTTCAAAACTGCCCGCGCCGCGCTGGGATCACACAGATTTTGGAATTGACATAAAGCTAGAAATGACATGTACTTTATTTCTATTTATTGCAAGTCATCATTGGATAGGCCTTGTTTGGGAATGCTTGTAGTGTGTGTGTTATCTTTGTACCTAAACCTAGATTTCCCAAACATTCCAAAATTGACCCTACTAGTCTAACTTACCCCTTCAAATTGTGTTGGAGTGCATATACGTTTGTATACATACATGTTTATATAATGTATTTAGATAATCTATTTCAATTTGTTGAGTATATTAGAAATTGCTTGGTCTCCAAGTTCATCAATTGGTTTTCTATATAAGCCTAGCATATCTCTGATTATGAACTAATCTTTACAAACGACAAACACAGAGAGAAAGTGAGAGAGAGAGAGAGAGAGAGAGAGAGTTTGAGAGTTCACTTACTGAATATTGTAGAGAGAGAAGCTCCTAATCACCATAGCCAAGCTTGGGTTAAGATTCTTATTTTGCTAGTTTTTCTCAACATATACTCTATATTCAATCTCAGTGAGTATTCTTAACTCACTTGATATGCAATACATACTTCAATTGTTGTTTGTATACTTGGAATTGTATATCACCATTGAAGCCTTTACGTTTGAAACTCCATAGCATAAAAATCAAGATTTTTCAACCTTAATCAAAATACGCTTTTAGATATGATTTTGATAGATTATAGTTCATAGAAGTTTTGGTTTAAATATTAGAGCCTAAATCATTCTTATCGCGACGTATATTAAAAATGAAGTTTTGACGCCTCTCAGTTTTTCATCAAATCCGAGAGCTATGATTTGATTCGTGTTAAATTGATCATAGATTCTTAATCCTTGTAGAAAAATGAAGAATTTCATATATTACATGTCATGTTTGCCTCCGGATTTCGAAATGGGTCATTAGCTTACAAAGCTGAAACAGGGGAGTTTCAGCAAAGGAAGAAGAAGCCTCAGCTTCACCTCACACGCGCGATCGTGCAAGTGTGTGTCCCGTGTGCGGTCCCCACGAGCGACCCCTCGTGCAAGCGGCCTGCGCGCTATCCCTGTAGATTTTAACAGTTGGAAAAGTTTTATAAGAAAAACAAAAAAATTGGCATATCGCGCGAGCGACCCCTCACACAAGCGGCCTGCCAGCGCGACCTGACAGTTTTTGGTTTTTGTCTATTTTATGCTAAGGGACTGTTTGGATTAACTTTTGGGAATCATAATACTAGAGCTATTTTTTTATTGCCAGAGCAGATTCTAACACTTTTTTATTTGTAAGTAATGTCAAAAATCCGTTAGAAAAATGGTAGGCTGCTTTGGCAATAAAGGAAATTGCTCTGCCATTATGGGTAGACTAACTTTTATAGGCTATTCAGGTTCTGCTTGGGAATTTTTAATAAATCAGAAACCGGTTTATTATGTTTGGTTTATAAACGCGATGAACTACAACTTATCTATCCTCGTACGCACGTTGTTCTTACGTTGCAGTGATTTACATTTTTGTATTAAGTCATATGGCATACATGTGGGGTCAAATGTACATGCATGGTGAGTGATGGTTAGTGTGAAAAGAGTATATGGTTTAGTTTGAGTTGTGGACTCTCCCTAGTAATTGTGTACCAAAGTGTGATATTTTTTTAGATTGCGGCTAGAGTATCTTTGAAATGCGAGGGTGACAAAACTGGACACTCCTTGATGCCCATGGTAGCGTTAAAGTGTGTCACACCGACTTGGACATTTCTTGGCACCCATGGTAGTGCTAAAGTGTGGCCAACTGGACACTCCCTGACATGCATGGTATGGTCAAAGTATGAGGCATTGGACACTCCCTGGTACACCGTACCAAAGTGTGAGGCAAACTGGACACTCCCTGGTACCCCTGTACTAAAGTGTGGTCATCTTAGTATTTCGAAGATTCTGGAGTGAGAGAGTTGGGTGTTGTGTTGTCAAGAGAAAAGAGTTGGTAAAATGAGAATGGTTGCATTGTTCCCATATACAGTCACATGTGTTATGAATTAAAGTTTATAATATTTTCCTCACTATTTTACAAGGCGAATTCATTTCTATATTGTTAACATGTTGAATATTGGGACCGTGATTATGGATAATAGTAAATGAGTATGTTTTACATTCGAGCATATGTTTTTAATACTCACCAGCTTCAATATGCTGACGGCGTTGATGTGCCCTGGACATTCGTGTCTCGACTTTTCAGGTTATGAGCATGATGGGCCATATGACTATGCGAACTGAGAACAACTATCGAAGAAGGACTTATTATTATGTATATATTTTTGAGTTATGAACTGGATTTGTAATAAGGATGACTGTGATAGATTATATATATTGTTTTATTTCGAGGCGGGATGTGCCTTTAGTTAACCACATACTGTAATAATTATTAAAATTGGTAAATTTGGTAAGCCTTGATTGCTCTACTCTGATTCATATGATTATGCTGTTCGACGTTTGGGACGGAATCGATCGTTCAAACTGTCGTGACCTACGGGTCCATAAAGGAAATTAAACGCTTTCCACATTTATGCTACGTCGCGGCGTGACATAATATATGTAAAAAAAACTTGTTTTCCATCAAAATCTAGTCATGGATCATCCAATTGTGTATAGATTTCATCCTTTCTCTCTCATGCTCTTCTCTTGGAGTTCATGGAATCTCCAATATTCCATTTGAATTTCTTAAGATTAGATCCTCTAACTCTCTGTAATTCTATTATTATAAGAGGATTCGAGTTGTTCTAGATCATATCTAAGTATAATTGATGGTTCTAAACCTAGATTCATGGTTTTGTTTCATTAATCTAAAACTTATGAAACTTTTCATGTTTCATTAAGTTCTATGAAAATTGGGTTCTCAATCCTCAAGGATCATGTATTTGAGAGAGGAATCAGATGTAATTTAGTTGATTCCATCATTGGATTGTTGAGTTCAAGTGCTTTGATTCATTCACAAGATTTAGTAAGTCCTAAGAACTCATTTCTAGACTATTTCATGAGATTTATGTTGACGGTTTCTTCAAGGTTAAATCCATGAATTTCTATGATAAGTGAGTAGTGTTGTGTTGGTCATAATCATACTTGATCTATATTCCTCATAGAATTATGGATCTAATTTGGTTTGGATTATGAACATCAATTCATCAATGGTGCTGTGATTCTAATGACGATCTGTGGTCAAAGATTTTTCATAAATTTATGATATGTTGGATTTTGATATGACCAACTGGAATGTGTTCATAACACATAGATATACCACTGTAATTTTTGTTTTGTCTTAATTATGTGGTTTAAATGGTTTGGTTCTGGATTTTGTGAACAAGTCACTTTCTGTCCAGAATTCTAGAATACTGAACTCCTTTTAAAACTAGTGGATCAGAACTTTAATAAGATTATTTGGGTTTCAAAATTTTTTCCCATGAACATTAATGAATTAGTGAAATCTAAGAAATTTGAGTGTCTTAGGATTGATATGCTATTTTGATAAATCATGCAAGATTGCTAGACAGAGAGTTGACAGAATCTAAGTGACCTTGGATAAGAGAGTTGACAGAATCTAAGTGACCTTTGATCCAAGGTCAATTCCTAGAGCTTGAGCCATGTGATCTTTGTTTTGTTTTTGATCTAGAAACTAGACTCACAGAGGCATGTCATATGTGAAAATCATACATATCAAACCATAGAAACCATTGTTTTCCAATTTTGGAAGTTTGCATTTCTGTTATGTAATTTTTGAAATCCTGAGATAGATTTGATGAACCTTGCTAAATTGGATCCAAATGACTTCGTAGAGCCTTAAGGCTTGAAACATGTCTTGATTATGAATAATTGAACCTAAATCTAGAGATTGAATGATCCAAATCAAGTAATTCATGTCATGTTTACTATCATGTATCTATATTATCATGTTTAGAGATATATAATTCTTGTATCGCATTGCACCAGAATGGCTTATTTGTCACTGCTCTGGGAGGTGACAAAGGGCCTTTGTCACTGCACTAGACCGTGACATTTTTGGGGGTGACAAAAAACATTTGTCACTGCTCTGGGAGGTGACAAGTAGCCTTTGTCACTGCCCATTTGAGGACCCCTTGAAAGGGTAATTTACTTCCCTTTGTCACCGCTATAAACCGTGACAATATTTTTATGTTTGTCACTGCTCTATGCGGTGACAATATTAGTGACAATAATTTTATATTCGTCACTGCTCTGTGCAGTGACAATGTTAGTGACAATAATTTTAATTTTGTCACTGCATGTAGTGGTGACAAATTTGGTGACAATATATATAGCAGTGACAATAAGTTTAATTTTGTCACTGCTATAAACAGTGACAAATTTTGTGTGACAAAGTTTGGAAAAACTTTTTTTTTAAATCCTATTTCTTTTGGTACCTGTACATTTGCAATACAAGACAATTTAATTAACTATAAACAACACAAGTTGCCTAAACACCATTTTTTCAAATTCGAAGAAAAAAAAGAAGTTAACACACAAACTACTATAAATTCGATGAAAGATTAGTTAACACAAACTACTATAAATTTGATAAAAAGATTACTACAAAATACAGTTGTAGACACCCCGATTTTGATCGACCGTCGAATTTAGGAGAGCGTCACCTCCACGTCCGATGATGATAAGGACCGAAAAGATCCGAAGTATTCCAAGCTCTTCAGAAAGTTCTCCAAACGCATTAAAATTTCACAGGAAAAAAAGGAAATACCAGGTATTTAGGAGAATTCAGGTATAAAACATCACTTTTAGAAAAGATCTTCAAAAAGTAAGTTTTTTCAAGGAAAGGAGAGAAGAAAAGACCTAAAAGGGGAAGTTTAGCAGAAGCCGGCACACGACGGTTATGTGCGGCACTCAGTGAGTGCCGTACGGCACTCACAGAATGCCGGTGTAATAACCTGCATTTTCCTGCATGATCATAATTAAAATTTATTTTCATTATCATTTGCATTATCATATTTAAAATTTAATATATATATTGTCTGTTTATATGTTAATTTCAATTCTTATGTATTTTTTTTGACTAATTTCATAATTGAAATTACTTTTGGGGTCAAAATGCAATTTTCATAAAAACTTGCTATACCTGTGTTAAATTTCAAAACTGTATTTCAAAACGGTGGAATTATTTCTTTTAAACTCAAACTGTATTTTTATAAAATCAGAAAACTATTTCTAACGTTAAAATGAATTCTCTGTATTTTTGTGATAAACACCGTGTCACGAAAATACCAGTGTAGGTTTAAAACTGTCCGCGCAGTGTTAAACTTCCACAGAATTTTGGAAGTAAATGATTGAACAAATTTATTTATACCCAAATTATTATGCTGATGCTTTTCCCTTAGGTCTTGTTTGGCAAATGTTGTAGTATGTGTGTTTGTCCTTATGCCATAAGCTAGATTACCCAAACACACTTTGACCCACCTCATCTCCACCTACCTCTTACTTTCAGCAGTGGAGAATAAAGGGCAGTGTATACACATCATATCTGCACATTCATTGTATTTAATGGAAGTTAATGGAGATTGAGTGGGAGGTTAGGCCAATGTTTTCTTAGTGGGAATTTGATTATTTATACACCCAACCACACTACACATTCTGCACTTCCATCACAGCATAATTCAGTATACACAGAGAGTTTAGAGAGTGCAGAGAAGTTCTTCAATTTCGTAGAGAGAGAGAAGAGCTCAATCCTCCATAGCCAAAGCTTGGAATTTTGGGAATTTCGTAATTATATTTCTTTCTCAACAATTTCTTCAATCTATATCACAGTGAGTATTCTAAACTCACTTGGAATGTAATTTCATATTTATTTGCTGATAGTTTAGTCTAATTTGCAGAACACCATTTTCAATTTACGTATGAAAGCTTGAAACTCAAAAATGGTGATTTTTCAAACTTAACCAAAATCGATTTTGTGAATTGAAAATGAAAGATCTTAGTCCCAATAAGCCATGGTTCGAATACTACGGCTTAATTCATCCGTATCACGACGTACCGTTGATTTAAAGTTTTGTCACCTCTCGGTTTTACGTGAAATCCGAGAGCTACGATTGAAATTAGTTAAAACCGATCACGTATTCGTAATCCTTGCGGAAAAACGAAGAAATCCATATATTACATGTCTTGGTTGAAGCAGAATTCAGAAATGGGTCAATTTGGACCCTTAAATTGAAAACAGGGGATAATCAGTGAAGAAGACGAAGCTACTGCACAGAGAATTAACGGCGTTTGTCCTGAAGCGCCGGGAAATTAACGGCGTTTGTCCTGAAGCGCCGGGAATTAACGGCATTTATTCAAAAGCGCCGGGAATGATTCTGGCAGTTTCTAATTCTTGCTTGTTTCGTGTTTTAGGGGCTGTTTGGGTAGTATTTACGAACTGTTAAAGCCCTGGTTGGGAAATTTATTAAAACAGAATCTTAATTGGTTGTGATGGGACGAGTAGAACGATGTATTAAGACTTATAAAACCCCGTACGTACGTTGTGCCTTTAATTCAGTATTTTGCTTTATGTTTAAGTTCATGACATACATGTAGAGTCAGTGGTACATGCATATGGTTGTCAGTATGTGTGGAAAAGAGTAATGGTAGTGTGGAAAAGAGTAATGATAGTGTGGAAAGAGTATGAGTTTGAGTTGTGATTGTGATTGTGGTTGTGGTTGTGATTGTGATTGTGGTTGTGGTTGTGGTTGTGGTTGTGGATGTAGTTGAAAATGCGGATGAGGGTGTCTTTGAAATGCGAAGGTGGCAAATATGGACACTCCCTGACGCCCATGGAAGCGTTAAAGTGTGTGAAGCCGAACTTGGACACTCACTGGCACCCATGGAAGTGCTAAAGTGTGGCCTATGGACACTCACTGATAACTCGAGTCTGGATACTTGTGAGGGGGTTGCCCCGGTATTTGCATGGCGGTTAGGGTCTTCAAAGTGTGAGGCATTGGACACTCCCTGGTACCCCGGACCAAAGTGTGAGGCAAACTGGACACTCCCTGGCGCCCCGTTGCTAAAGTGTGGCTATCTTAGTATTTCAAAGATACCAGGAGTAGGATAGAGGGTTGTTGGGTGTTGTCGAGAGAAAAGAGTCGGATAGATGAGATGGTGCATTGTTCTCATACACGGTGACATATGTGTGAAATTATCTTTTAAATAATGTTGTGGTTGTTTTCTAAAACGAGCTCTTTATCATAAATAGAAACTTGTGGTATTTAAATGGAAATGGGAAAAAGGTAAATGAGTATGTTTTTACATTCAAAGCTATGTTTTTAATACTCACCAGCTTCTTGAAGCTGACGGCGTTGATGCGTCCTGGACATTCGTGTCCAGGCTTTGCAGGTAGTAATCAAGATGAACCGTATGACTATGCTAATTGAGATCAGTTGCTGAGAAGAGAATTTACTTTTATACGCTTTATGTGTTTTAAGATATGATTTGGTTTTGTAATAAGGATGACTGTAATAGACTGTAAGTTATTGTTTTATTTCAAGGCGGTCTGTGCCTTAGTAAACCCCGTACTATAGGATGTAATAAGTTAGAAAATTTTTTATAAGCCCAGGTTGCCCTACTCTGATTAATAGTTTTTATGTTGTTCGACGTTTGGGACGGAATCGATCCTTCAAACTGTCGCGACCTACGGGTCCATAAAGGAAATTAAACGCTTTCCATATTTATGCTACGTCGGGGCGTGACAGGATTTGGTGGTATCAGAGCCATAGGTTTTCTAGATTGACCAGGCTCAGTTATTCACGCCATAGATTAGTGACATAGGTTACCCTAAAGTTTTACTAAGCTATACAACCAAGTTCTAGTGTTAGTTTAGTACGGATTACCCTTAGTTCAGAAACTAAAATTCTAAGTTGGTTTTATCATAGAAATGATTACCCGTTTGTCTTGTCACATCGACAAAAATGATAGCAATTTCCATATACCTTCAGACATATCCATTTAGGATTAGTCGAGATAACCATAACTTATGATACCCCTACAGAAAGATAGTAGCCGAGTTTCTAAGGAGTTAAAGCATACCATAGCCCTCATTAATAGCTTAGGCACTGACAAATTTCCTGAGTCAAATCTCGGAATAGTCAGTATGGCCCACAACCAGAGTCTAGAGGATAAGAATACAACCTCTTTGCTATTAGACAGCCCTAGTTCGAATACGTGTTATATGTACTTAATATATATTTTATTGTATGCTTATGTGATAATACGAGTATGTGATATAGTGATATATACTATTTTGAAATTTTTTGTCATAGTACTGTTGCATGCATGTTTCTCATTCTACTACCCCTATCATGCATAGAATGGCTGGAAGACCAAGGAGGAACAGAAATCTGATTGAAGGAGCGCCCGAGGCTGCCGATCCCACGGGAATATTTGAAGCTTTTATCAGACGTCTCGAGAGGGTTAGTAATGCGAATGAAAACCAACGAGACCGCCAGACGGGAGATAAGCTGCTGGAGAGATTCCGTGCGCTCAGACCCGAGCAATTTGCGGGTACCACGGATCCCTGGAAGGCGGAGCAATGGTTAAGACAGATGGACCGCATGTTCGAAGCTGTCCAATGCAACGAGATGGATAAAAGGAGGCTGGCTACATTCCAATTGACCGACGCCGCTGCAGATTGGTGGGACTCGGTCATAGCCACTATCGGAAACACAGCTGCGATGGGGATGACGTGGACGACGTTCAAAGGGAGATTCCTGGAGAAGTATTTCCCGGCTACAGAGAGGCACAGAAGAGAGAAGGAATTTATGGATCTGACACAAGGAACCAAGACGGTGCAAGAGTATACCACATAGTTCGAGAGGCTGTCACGGTTTGCCCCGCACATGGTTGATACTGAGGAGAAGAAGATCCGGAAGTATAATCAAGGGTTGGCACTGCAGATTCGTCGCCTGACTCTCGGCCACCTAGACAAATCATTTGAAGGACTAGTCGGTCTGGCTACCGATCTGGAAGAAGATGCTCGAGTATACCGTAAACAATTCGAATTCCGACTGCCTCAGAGGGGTAATTTTGGGAATAGACCACCAATGAATCGTACCCAAGGGCAGAAGAGGAACTTTGACGGAAGCAAGAAGGCACAAGCTATTACCTATCCGACTCAACCCCGAGTAGGAGAAGGAAGTAGTGGCGTAAAGTGCTTCAACTGTGGCAACCCTGGACATGTGGCTCGGGACTGCAGGGCACCAAGGCGTGCTGCTCAGCCAGGAATAGTCTGCTTCAACTGTGGTGAACCAGGTCACATCAGCAGGTTCTGCACTGCTCCTAAGCAAGCAACTTATGGACAACAGGGTCAGACCCGCTTGAATGCTGTTATTCCTGATGCCGCTGGATATGATGGAGCTGTATATGAAGAAGGAGATCTTGGAGAAGTTCAACCTGATCAGCAAGCAGTGGAAGGTACATTGACTCTATTTAACTCCCATGTTAGAGTATTATTTGATACGGGTGCTGCTCTTTCATTCATATCTGTTAATACAATTCGGAGATTGGGTATCTTACCTCATCGCTTAGAGAAAGCTTTGAAGGCTACATCACCAATAGGAGCTGCGGTCAGTTTAGGACATGTGTGCAAGGATTGTCCCTTAAGATTAGGAGACCGAGAAATCCCTGCAAGGTTGATCGTCCTATCGATGAAGGAGTTTGACATAATCCTAGGAATGGATTGGCTGTCTCAGAATCAAGTGAAGTTGGATTGTGCGAGGAAGAGAATTACATTCTCCGACAATGAGAATCAACCCTTTGATTTTCAATGTAACCCTTCGGGAGATATGTTCCTCACAAGATGTTTAGCCAACATCGAAGTCGTCAGTACAGAGGTGACAGCGTCATCTATACCTGTAGTCAAGGACTTCGAAGAAGTATTTCAAGACATTTCTGGATTACCGCCTGAGAGAAGTATAGAGTTCTGTATTGAGCTTATACCGGGTACCGTACCAATTACCAAGGTTCCCTACAGAATGGCCCCCACAGAACTACTAGAATTGAAGGGACAAGTTCAAGAGCTCGAGAACCTAGGTTTCATACGTCCTAGTACATCGCCTTGGGGAGCACCGGTGTTATTTGTGAAGAAGAAAGACGGGACGCTCAGGCTGTGTATCGACTACAGAGAATTGAATCGAGTGACGATCAAGAACAAGTATCCTTTGCCTCGGATTGACGATTTATTTGATCAACTACAAGGAGCTACGATTTTTTCCAAGATAGACCTTAGGTCGGGATATCATCAGTTGAGGGTACGGAAGGAAGACATACCTAAGACTGCTTTCAGAACCCGATATGGTCATTATGAATTTCTGGTGATGCCGTTTGGATTGACGAACGCCCCGGCAGTGTTTATGGATCTGATGAACAGAGTGTTCAAGCCTTATTTAGATCAGTTTGTCATCGTCTTTATTGATGATATTTTGATCTATTCTAAGTCAAGAGAAGAACACGAGCAACATCTTCGGATTACGATGCAGACGCTTAAGGACCACCACTTGTATGCCAAGTTCAGTAAGTGTGAGTTCTGGTTGCAAGAAGTGAAATTTTTGGGACACAAGGTGTCATCTCAAGGAATTTCTGTGGATTCGTCCAAGACCGATGCTGTATCCAACTGGGTTAGACCAAGCAACCCTACAGAAGTTCGGAGTTTTCTTGGACTCGCAGGCTATTACAGGAGATTTGTTGAGGGATTCTCTAAAATAGCCGCACCATTGACTGGATTGACGAAGAAGAATTTGAAATTCGAATGGACAGAGAAGCATGAGCGAGCCTTTCTAGAGTTGAAAGAGAGACTCACTACCGCACCAGTACTAGCAATACCCAAGCCTGGTGAGAAGTTCACTATCTTTAGTGACGCATCATATCAAGGACTAGGGTGTGTACTTATGCAAGATGGCAGAGTTATAGCCTATGGATCCAGGCAGCTGAAGCCGAATGAGTTGAACTACCCTATTCATGATTTGGAGTTGGCAGCAGTGGTTTTTGCACTCAAGATTTGGAGACATTATCTCTACGGTGAGAAGTTTGATTTGTTCTTCGATCACAAGAGTCTGAAGTATTTGTTCACACAGAAAGAGTTGAACATGAGGCAGCGCAGATGGATGGAGTTGATCAAAGATTACGACTTCACGTTGGAATACCACCCTGGTAAAGCTAATGTGGTCGCTGATGCTTTGAGTCGGCAGACTCGTGAGACGATCGCCTCCTTAATGGTTAGAGAATGGCGAGCATTGGAGACGTTGGCGGAGTTCGATGTACAGGGTGCTGAAAGAGGAGAAGGACAACTTTTTGGATGTCTTATCCTACAGCCTGTTCTCATTGATCGCATTATTGGAGCTCAGAAAGAAGATGAGAAGTTTCAATCATGGTTCAAGAAGATGTCAGAGAAGGACTCGACAGAATGGAAAGTGGGAGTCGATGGAGGGTATCGGTGCAGGAATAGATTATGTGTGCCGGATGTTGGAGAGCTTAGGAAGGATATCCTGGAAGAAGCACATAAGTCAAGATATACAGTTCACCCGGGAGGAACTAAGATGTATAAAGATTTGAAGAGAAATTTCTGGTGGGAAGGCATGAAGAAGGAGGTGGCGGAGTTTGTATCCAAGTGTTTGACGTGTCAGCAAGTCAAGGCCGAACATCAGAGACCGTCGGGATTATTGCAACCGCTACCTATTCCTGGTTGGAAGTGGGAGCATATAACGATGGATTTTGTAGTAGGATTGCCTCGATCGCAGCAGAATCATGACGCTATTTGGGTAATTGTGGATCGATTGACGAAGTCAGCTCATTTTATTGCTTACAGTATGACATACCCGGTGGAAAAGATGAGCCGGATGTACATACAACAAGTTGTGCGACTTCACGGTGCACCGGTGACGATTGTGTCAGACCGTGACGCACGTTTTACTTCTGGATTTTGAGAAAGTCTGCAAGAAGCTATGGGAACTTCACTCAAGATGAGTACTGCTTTTCACCCTCAGACAGATGGGCAAACTGAGCGTGTTAATCAGATCATGGAGGATATGCTTAGGGCTTGTGTGATCGATTTTGAAGAATCTTGGGAGACACACTTGCCGTTGGTTGAATTTGCCTATAACAATAGTTATCATACGAGTATCGGTATGGCTCCGTTCGAAGCACTGTACGGACGACCATGTCGTTCTCCATTGTGTTGGGCAGAGGTTGGGGACACAGAATTGTTGGGACCAGATTTGGTTAGAGAAACCAACGAGAAGATTTCCTTGGTCAAGGAAAGGATGAGAACCGCTCAGAGCCGGTATAAGAGTTATGCTGATCGACGCCGAAAAGATCTGGAGTTTAGTGTGGGAGATCACGTACTTCTTAAGGTTTCACCAACACGAGGAGTAGTACGCTTTGGTCTCAAGAGAGGGAAGTTAGCTCCACGTTTCATTGGACCGTTTGAGATTTTGGAACGTATCGGGAAAGTGGCCTATCAACTGGCGTTACCACCAAAGATGTCTGGGGTTCACAACGTGTTTCACGTGAGTATGTTGAGGAAATATATACGAGATCCCTCGCATGTGGTTAGTTATGACGACATTGAGACGAGTCATAGCGTTTCTTACAAGGAGAGACCTGCGAAGATTTTGGATCAGAGTATCAAGAAGCTGAGGAATAAGGAGATTCCGTTGGTGAAGGTTCAGTGGAATCACCATGACGAGAATGAAGCCTCGTGGGAAGTTGAAGCTGATATGAGGAAGAAGTACCCGGAGTTGTTTCATGACTAGTTAGTCTTGATTTCGGGGACGAAATCCTGTTTAAGGGGGGAAGGGTGTAATAACCTGCATTTTCCTGCATGATCATAATTAAAATTTATTTTCATTATCATTTGCATTATCATATTTAAAATTTAATATATATATTGTCTGTTTATATGTTAATTTCAATTCTTATGTATTTTTTGACTAATTTCATAATTGAAATTACTTTTGGGGTCAAAATGCAATTTTCATAAAAACTTGCTATACCTGTGTTAAATTTCAAAACTGTATTTCAAAACGGTGGAATTATTTCTTTTAAACTCAAACTGTATTTTTTATAAAAATCAGAAAACTATTTCTAACGTTAAAATGAATTCTCTGTATTTTTGTGATAAACACCGTGTCACGAAAATACCAGTGTAGGTTTAAAACTGTCCGCGCAGTGTTAAACTTCCACAGAATTTTGGAAGTAAATGATTGAACAAATTTATTTATACCCAAATTATTATGCTGATGCTTTTCCCTTAGGTCTTGTTTGGCAAATGTTGTAGTATGTGTGTTTGTCCTTATGCCATAAGCTAGATTACCCAAACACACTTTGACCCACCTCATCTCCACCTACCTCTTACTTTCAGCAGTGGAGAATAAAGGGCAGTGTATACACATCATATCTGCACATTCATTGTATTTAATGGAAGTTAATGGAGATTGAGTGGGAGGTTAGGCCAATGTTTTCTTAGTGGGAATTTGATTATTTATACACCCAACCACACTACACATTCTGCACTTCCATCACAGCATAATTCAGTATACACAGAGAGTTTAGAGAGTGCAGAGAAGTTCTTCAATTTCGTAGAGAGAGAGAAGAGCTCAATCCTCCATAGCCAAAGCTTGGAATTTTGGGAATTTCGTAATTATATTTCTTTCTCAACAATTTCTTCAATCTATATCACAGTGAGTATTCTAAACTCACTTGGAATGTAATTTCATATTTATTTGCTGATAGTTTAGTCTAATTTGCAGAACACCATTTTCAATTTACGTATGAAAGCTTGAAACTCAAAAATGGTGATTTTTCAAACTTAAACAAAATCGATTTTGTGAATTGAAAATGAAAGATCTTAGTCCCAATAAGCCATGGTTCGAATACTACGGCTTAATTCATCCGTATCACGACGTACCGTTGATTTAAAGTTTTGTCACCTCTCGGTTTTACGTGAAATCCGAGAGCTACGATTGAAATTAGTTAAAACCGATCACGTATTCGTAATCCTTGCGGAAAAACGAAGAAATCCATATATTACATGTCTTGGTTGAAGCAGAATTCAGAAATGGGTCAATTTGGACCCTTAAATTGAAAACAGGGGATAATCAGTGAAGAAGACGAAGCTACTGCACAGAGAATTAACGGCGTTTGTCCTGAAGCGCCGGGAAATTAACGGCGTTTGTCCTGAAGCGCCGGGAATTAACGGCATTTATTCAAAAGCGCCGGGAATGATTCTGGCAGTTTCTAATTCTTGCTTGTTTCGTGTTTTAGGGGCTGTTTGGGTAGTATTTACGAACTGTTAAAGCCCTGGTTGGGAAATTTATTAAAACAGAATCTTAATTGGTTGTGATGGGACGAGTAGAACGATGTATTAAGACTTATAAAACCCCGTACGTACGTTGTGCCTTTAATTCAGTATTTTGCTTTATGTTTAAGTTCATGACATACATGTAGAGTCAGTGGTACATGCATATGGTTGTCAGTATGTGTGGAAAAGAGTAATGGTAGTGTGGAAAAGAGTAATGATAGTGTGGAAAGAGTATGAGTTTGAGTTGTGATTGTGATTGTGGTTGTGGTTGTGATTGTGGTTGTGGTTGTGGTTGTGGTTGTGGATGTAGTTGAAAATGCGGATGAGGGTGTCTTTGAAATGCGAAGGTGGCAAATATGGACACTCCCTGACGCCCATGGAAGCGTTAAAGTGTGTGAAGCCAAACTTGGACACTCACTGGCACCCATGGAAGTGCTAAAGTGTGGCCTATGGACACTCACTGATAACTCGAGTCTGGATACTTGTGAGGGGGTTGCCCCGGTATTTGCATGGCGGTTAGGGTCTTCAAAGTGTGAGGCATTGGACACTCCCTGGTACCCCGGACCAAAGTGTGAGGCAAACTGGACACTCCCTGGCGCCCCGTTGCTAAAGTGTGGCTATCTTAGTATTTCAAAGATACCAGGAGTAGGATAGAGGGTTGTTGGGTGTTGTCGAGAGAAAAGAGTCGGATAGATGAGATGGTGCATTGTTCTCATACACGGTGACATATGTGTGAAATTATCTTTTAAATAATGTTGTGGTTGTTTTCTAAAACGAGCTCTTTATCATAAATAGAAACTTGTGGTATTTAAATGGAAATGGGAAAAAGGTAAATGAGTATGTTTTTACATTCAAAGCTATGTTTTTAATACTCACCAGCTTCTTGAAGCTGACGGCGTTGATGCGTCCTGGACATTCGTGTCCAGGCTTTGCAGGTAGTAATCAAGATGAACCGTATGACTATGCTAATTGAGATCAGTTGCTGAGAAGAGAATTTACTTTTATACGCTTTATGTGTTTTAAGATATGATTTGGTTTTGTAATAAGGATGACTGTAATAGACTGTAAGTTATTGTTTTATTTCAAGGCGGTCTGTGCCTTAGTAAACCCCGTACTATAGGATGTAATAAGTTAGAAAATTTTTTATAAGCCCAGGTTGCCCTACTCTGATTAATAGTTTTTATGTTGTTCGACGTTTGGGACGGAATCGATCCTTCAAACTGTCGCGACCTACGGGTCCATAAAGGAAATTAAACGCTTTCCATATTTATGCTACGTCGGGGCGTGACAGCCGGAACGGCTCTCACTGAGTGCCACTGACATTTTCTGACTGTCGTTTGCTTTTAAAGTCCGTATTTTGTGGTACAATACGTATATGTATGCGGATAAAAACAAGAAACTGATAAAGTAAGGTTGACAAAAACGCGGCAATCAATAATTTGGTGCGGCTCTCAGTAAGTGCCGCGCGGCAGTCATAGAATGCCGCAGCGGCAGTTACGTAGTGCTGCAGCGGCATCCACTGACTGCTGCCCAGGACTTTTAACTGCCGCCCTGTGCAGCAGTCTGTCTATTTCCAGGAAGTACGTATTGTACCACCAAATGAGACATTTACACCTGTCTTTTACTCTGAATTCACTGAAAATACTTGGTAATTTTGTCTATAATAGAGGGAGGATCTTCCTTGGAAGGGGAGGAGAACAACAATACACAAGAGGTAGCTACCATTACACTAACACATATTTTGAGAGAGAAAAGAGAGAGTTTAAAAAATTAGAGAGAAGAGCTTGGAAGATCTTCAAAGGAGAGAAGCTTTGAGAATAGTTTGGAGGTGACCCTCTAATCTTAGTTGTGTTTTCTTTCTTTTCAGCCTCTAATCTTCAAGTCATTTAGTTTTTCTTGATTAAGTTTTAGAGTTTGTTAAGTAAACTTGGAAGTCTTTGCTTCTAATTCTTTGATCCTTCTTCTATTTTTCTTGTTTATGTTTTCCTTTTGAGATTCTTGGAGATCTTCAATATCTCTCTTGGAAGCTCTTGAGTTTGATGTTTTGAATCTCATGTAAGCTTATACTTCACATGGGAGTCAAGGTTTGATCATCACTTCATTTTATAAGCAAATAGATGGATCCAAGTCTATACTTATGACTTGGGTCCTCTAGCTTGATGTTTCATGGAATCCTTTATATATTCCTTTGAGACTCATGAGTATTAGTCAAGTTTTGATCTCCAATGACCATTAAGTGGTAGGAGAAAGTAGTTTGAATCTAAGCCCATCTCCATGGTTTATGTTCATTATCTTGAGATTTCATGGAGTCTATCCATAATTCATTTGAAATCTACAAACATAAAGGTCTTTTAGCCTCCAATGACCATCAAATGGTAGGAGAAAGTGGTTTAATTTAAGTCCAACTTCATGGTTTAAATAGTTGGGGTTAACAAATGAAAGTTGAACTTGACAATGAAACAATGGGTTCATAAACCGGTTTCAATCAAGGATTTTTAATTCGAAATCTAACCGTTGGAATTAAGTGAAACCAACGGGAGGGTGTCAATAACTCAAAGTTCTACCACTGTAATTTTTGTTTCAAGGAGATTTCATATTTAAAATGGTTTGGTCAAGAGTTTTGTGGAGTCACTACAATCTGTCCAGAGTTTCAGCACAGCAACACTCTTTTGAAATAAGTAAATCAGGACCCTAACAAGGTATTTGTGACCCAAAATAATTTTTCCAAGTAGATCAATGTGTTAGGAAGTCACCCTAAATTGAACAAAGCATTTCTGATCTTTTTGCTATTTTTAGAAAATCGTGCAAGAACTCTGGATAGAAGGTTGTAGGATGCTGAGTGATGTCTGGTTTTTTTCCAATCCCCGGAGATCCGGCCGTTGAAACTTTGATTTATTTTTTGGGATAAAAACTAGACACACAGAGTCATCTTGTATAAAAAATTCATCAAGATCAAACCATGGGAACCATGTTTTTTAATTTTTTAAAGTTATGATCTGCTCTCAGCAATTCCCAGAATTCTGCAATAATCTTCATCAATCTTATGAATAATGGCTTAGATGAAATTTTCATGAGTCAAGGCTCAAACCATGTTTCAATAATGATTAGTTAAGCCTGAATTCAAAGTTTAAGTGAGTCAAACCATTGAGTATTTCATAATTTATTCTTGTTCATGACATATTCATCCATATGGCTCGACACTTGTAATTAGGATTTATTTGCTTTAGATTTAATTGCATTTGATAGACTTAAGCTAGAAATCTAGGATTGCTATTTCTAACTTCATATCTTGTATATCATGTGGACTAACCTTCCATTTTGTAGCGCTGTTAAGGTATGGTTCCTAAGACTCCTTTTTAGTTTATTTTAATTTCTTGATTTTATTGATCTTTCAACCTCATGCGCGACACATTAGAATTAGAATCTTGCCTTATGTGTATATGTGATTAGAGACCCTTTTTAGGATTTTCTGTTGTTTGTATGCATTGCACGTTTTATATCGCTGCTGGAACCCGGGTAAGTTCTCTTGTTCCCTATTGCATATCATATTGCTTGCTACTTGAAATATGTGATTTTGAATGATATTTTATCAATTGCAATTTTACACCCCTTTAGACATGCTTTTGTAATGTATATCTATACATATGTATTAGTTGAGGGCACATTTAAATTAATAATTCAATTTAAAGGATGTTGAGTAGAGGCCTATCGCAAGATAGGATGAGAGAGGGTGTTTTAGTCCGACGGGCTCCTTCCTCTCTCATTCCATAATCCCCGGACATAGTTAATCTCTGGTTTCTAAAAGATCGGTTTGCTTTTAAATGGTTTCTTAATTTTCCTTTTAAAAATTAAGTGGCGACTCATTTATTTTTGAAATTCGAATTTTAAAAGAATTTTAAAAGAAAAGCTGTGGGTACGAAAATTGCGATATCCACAACAGTCAAACCAACAAAGTAACACTTAATTAACCACACAAATTCAGCGAAGCAACCATTTAGGCCAAAAAAACCCACCCACCCACCCTTAGTATCCTTAATAGTTGTGGCACACCCTTGACTTTCTAGATACAAAATCTGCCCCTCCTCGCCCGTAACGATGTCAATAACTTCAACTTTATGTTCATAGTTCGTTAGTACATGACCATGCACCACCTTTCCAGGAGTTGCCGTTGAAATAATCTTTCCTGTTGCAATCTTCTTTGTGTTTGTCACTGCATATATATCACATCTTGATGATGACGCGGGTGTAGGGAGTTGAGTATCACTTCTTGATAATGACGCGGGTGTAGGGAGTTGAGTTGCTTGGAGTGAAGGACTTGAAAAGGAGCCTAAAGGTTGAGATGGAAAATGTTGGGGAGGAATTTTTTGGCCTTTAGAATAAGCTCTTACTAAAAGATTGAGGGAATTTTTGATATCATCCATATCTTGCTCCATCTTCATGTTACCCTGTTTCACTGCTTTCTCAATCTCTGAGCGTATAGGACGTATGGACTTCAATTTAGTTTTGGACACTGCACCCACGCCACGAGTCCTCCCTCTACTGTCTTTCTCGTAAAGTGTGGTCAATGCATCACCATCCAAAGTAGTTGGGCTTGAAGAATCTTGACTGCTTCTCAGCTCAATCAATTTTTGCTTCCAATATATAATGATGAGAAATATTAATATTTTTAATGATTAAGATTGAATGATGTTTAGCAATATAACTTTGGAAGTGAACTGACCATGTCCTCAGCAGTTTGAGGATGAAATTCCCCAGTTTTCTTCTGCCTCCGGGATTCGACGAAAACCTCTGATCGCTCAGGTAGTTAATGAAGTGGATCCTTGAGCCTCTACAAATTAATAACCAATATAAGAGCTATATACTCCAAATAAGTAGTATGAGCACCAAGGACAAAGTCATGTCAACATAAATATACAAACAAGAATCAAGAAAATGCAGTTAAATTATTGTTATATGCATACCATTTCCTCGGCCTTTTCATGATATGAATGTCGACCGAGACAATGGACATCAGTCTTTTTAGCTCTATTGTCTTTGCCTTTGTCTCTTTGATTCATTTTGGACTTTGTTGCTTCACGTTTGATGAACTCGTTCCAATGACTAAGAGGGATTTGCTATTTTTTCGGCACCTTGTCCTTCAACGCTTTTATCCCATTAATATCTAGGTCTTCAAAATATTTTAAACGCAAGTTCTTCCTCCACGCCTTCAACTGCAAGCCCATCTCTTTTAGAACCTCCTCTTTTCGGTCAACCGATATCTTAAGTTCTTGCAAAAGGGTTGCCCATAAGTCATCTTTTTTGGTTTTTTCAACATTACTCCAACCATCGTAAGCAAGACCAACTTGGGTTTTCAACAGAGACAAGCACCGATTTTTCAAAGCATTTTTACACCTATAATCCCACCGGTCAAATTAAAGGTAACCTCTATCCGTAGATCAGTGCCAGATTCATTGGTTTGAGGAGTACTACATAAAGAAGTATGAGTTTGACCCTCATGTTGACTCGAATTTGCCATTTGCTGCATTGAGATATAAAAAAATAGTTTGGGATGACAGTGTGAAAATATGCTAGAGGATTGTGTAATAAAAGGTTTTATTACTATTAAAAATAAAAGATTATCACCAAATTAACATAGGGAAAATGATAGAGATTAAACACTTTGTTTTTGGGTGCTATTGCTAGCTACTTAGAGTTCTTCTGGGCTGGTTAAACTGTTCTTTTATCCATACCTAAATATTCTTTGGTCACCATTGAATTGAAGAACTACATTAATTCCAAACGAACGAGCTTTTAGTTTTTAATTGTCCTTTTCTTTTTCATCAACCTCCCTCTCTCTCTCTCTCTCACTCTCTCTCTCTCTCTCTCGGATTGGAGAAGCCAAGAGAGATATGTGATGGTGCACATGCTCATCATTGTACTAGTACAAGGTGTCAAGGTCACATTCATTCTCAATACTTAGATATCAAGTTAGTGGCAGAATCTCTTTATTCTTGTTAAATAGGAGTACATATAGATTAGATGGACTGTACTTTTAGACTTGCTTATGTTCATCAACCTCCCTCTCTCTCTCTCTCCATGAGGTCCCTTACTTAATTACAACTTGTGCATATACATATCTGCCACACATGCATATAGACATATTTGTTTATGACTTGTACATGGGATTCTAGATGATAAAAGCTAGATGATGCATCAAATTAGAGTAATGTTATGCTTCCCAAATTTTTCATCCCAAACACACATGTCACTTCAATATGCTCCAATTAAAATTTAGTGGACCCACTATTAAAATCCTGAACAGATAGATACTCGTTGCTCCTTCCAACAATTAAATCTACTTTGCTTCAATTTCAAAGGTAGAGTAGTAGTTTGAAGAAAAGTACTACTTTGACTGTGCTAAATTGACCGCATCAACCTACTTTTTTGAGTGAAGTTTTATTCTACTGGCCGACTTGCTTCAATGGTTAGGTTGCTACCAGACCCATAGTTACAGAGCCTCGTGCATTGGGTGTGCCCTTTTATATAACAAATAGTTATGTATAGAGAATTTGTGCTCTCACATTGGCTAAATAAGCACTTTTTCTGGATGTGCAATGTTAGCCCAATACTCCGCCCTCTATCTTCTATATTTAACTTCCTCTTACATCTGGAATATGTACAAGAAAGAGTGTTTGGGATTTGGTTTACTATGGCCATGTTTGGTAATCCCGATTGGTCCTCTAATCGCAGCTTCCAATCTGTTTGCGATATTTCCAGAAGCAGCCAAGAGATAGTTTCTGGCAATCACATAATTTCTGCAATTGAATCACAATTGCAAAAGCTTTCCCAACCACGCCTATATCTAATCCCATTCTCTTGGGTTCCAAGGTTAGCAATTAGATTTGTCTTCTCCTTTAGGCAGGACTCGGGAGCCACTATTTTTGTAACAAAGGCACTCCAACAAACTTGTTATCTAGACTACTCATTGTTTTCTTGATTTTTAGTCCTACTCAATTGTTCTCTTGCCCGATAGTGAGTTTCCTATTTTCTATTATGAGCAAGTGAGCACAAAGATTTGATGTCAAAGTACTAAATGTAGGAGGCTGAAGTTTTGAGGTTTCAATACAATGTCTACAGAATGTGTGTGGTAATATTGTTGGTTCTTTCAAACCAATATTGCACATTCATCTACTACTAGCAGATTGGAAAGATGGCATAGCTGTGTTGATGAGTTGGCTACTTGGCTCAAATCATCAGCTAGGATGTCTCAGATTGAAATTTTGGAATTTGGCCTAATGTGATGGTCATTTATTAACTTTTACCTCAATGATCACACCTCTAACCATCACTCCAATCTAAATACAGGGGTAAAAAGTGGACCCAACACAAGCAAAAATTTCAAATAAGTGATCTCTTTTTGAAATCCTTTGAAGCTCATTCATGGTTTGGAATACTGGATTGTAAAAACTTGACTCATATATGGAAACACTATGAATCAATCAGTATATACCATTATCTGCATGCTTACTCTTATTGGCAGCTTTTAATTATCATTCTCTATGATTAACAAAATAATTTTCTTAAAGTTTTGTACTCAGCTTTGTCAATTGCGAGCTTCATTTGATGGTCCTTGTCGACAGAAGGTAATTTTTTTCATTCTTAAAACCCCCAAGTCACTCCTCTCCTATGTTTCCGTATTGGTTTAAAAAGGAACTAGTCTTGGGATATATTTAAGCCAAACACGGACTTCTCTGTAAATAAAGAAGCTACACAAAGACATAAGTATTTAGAACTGGTTCTTTTATGAACCATTAAACCACTTCTTGAATTTTCATACAGCCTCTTAGACTTGAATGCAAAGACTTCTGAAACGAAAAAACCAGTGTTGTAGGAATTTCAATAAAAGCTCCAGAACCTAGTAAATTTTGAGCTTTCACGGGTGGCGTAGGGACCTATTCTCTCTCTCTCTCTCTCTCTCTCTCTCTCTCTCTCTCTCTCTCTCTCTTGGGTGGTGTAGGGAACTACCTACGGGTATTAAGTTATTTCTTATTTCTTGAGTTTTATGACTTTAATGATATAAACAAAACCATTATTGATAAGTATGTACAAATGAATGTCATTCTTTATAGAAATGAAAACACTAAGAAAAGTGTAAGGAAAATAAAATATAATGAGTAATGAACTAAAATTTTGTAACCATCTCTTCTTTTTTGTTTTTTACAAAGCTGCAATCATTTGATAAGTTTGAACTATGCTTTGAGATATAGAGGAACGGGAACTTGAAGAAGCTCAAGCTCTACTTCAAGAGGCTGAAAAGCGTGGTGGTAAATAGAAAGGAAGAGGTTGCACACACAAATATGACAGAGTTGATGAACGGGACATCAGCAAATGACAATTGCTTGCTTGTTTATCCAAGAAAAAGTGACAAAGCAATCTTTGATGGAGTTAGCTCTGAGTGAGCAACTGAGGGAAAGGCAAGAGATGGAGAAGAAACTAGAAAAATTAGTTTAAGACGATGGATTACTTGGAAAGAGAAAAAAGAGAAGAGGTTGCACACATAAATCTGCAGAGGATATAAAGAAATCATAATTGCCTCTAAAGTCAAAAAAAGTTACAAGGAAAAACATCCCAACATGCTTCTTCATGGGATGAGAGGATGTAAAGAAAGAAAGAAGGTAAGAAAAAGATGAAAAAGAGGCCCATTGCCCAATGTCAAGGTCTTCCCATTAAGCTTCAAAGCCAAAAATAATGGGCTTTTTTTGTCAACGGTCACATTCTTGGGGGCTATAATAGGGAGTTCCCTCATTGCTCTGGTACTAGCATTAGGGCCTGTTTGGGAATGCTAAAAACATGTAAGGTTCATATTAAGTCTCACTTTTATTTGATTTTTATGATAACCATTCCTATATTGGTTTAAAAAGGAACTTGTCTTGGGATATATTTTTTCTTTTTCTTTTTGGGAAAACACATCGACAAACCTGTTGTAGCTTTGGATATATTTTTTCTTTTTTCTTTTTGGTATGAGACTGTTTGTAGCTTTGCTTATTTGCATTAAATACAAGAATATTATAGGTAATATTTTATGCAACAGTGATACCACATTATTTGTATCAGCATACTAACACATGAGGATGTGATGCTAACGTATAGACATATCCTCAACTAACATGTGAATACTGATATATTTATCCCGTCAAAATACACTTATATACCATGCTAGCAAAATAACCGTTATACTAAACGCTTTCTCCTATGCCACCAACCAACCCTGCAGATAATCTATCTATGCTTTATGTTTTGGTCAAACCTTGCTTTCATTACCAGTCTTACAGAAAATGAAAAATATGTTCCCTAAAAGCTTGAGTTCCAAATTTATAAAGAGGAAAATAACATGATGTCTTAATTCATGCAAAATATACAATACCAGTGAACATAATTATAACATGGGTCTTTCAACCACGACTAAATTTCTTAGCAATCTGATCTAAAACCACAATAACTTGAAAACAATTTCGCCATTCATGTCAATCTAATTTCTAATTATCCTAAAGCTGCCTTCTTACTGAAACTAGCCACAAAAGCCTAATATTGAAGTGCTATAAGTTCGACCGCCCTACAATACGAAACCTAAATCAAACGTCGAACCACAGAGTTAAAATACAAATAAAATCTGACCCATTCTTTCCCCTTGTTCACTTCAATTGCACTCCAATGTAGGCTTTCCACAGTTTATAATATGTAAATCTAATCTAGAAACCCATCCATTATTAATGGCAGGACTGTCAAAGTACTTGACACAATAGAGATCGGTAGACACTAAACAAATGGTCTGTTAGTAATCCCAAAGTGTAACCTCTACAACTCAGGTGGCAGATGTGTTGACCAAGGCATTACCAAGCTCTCAGTTTATATTTTTGAGATCCAAATTGGGTGTAGTTGAGTTCCCATCCTTTGAATTCAGGGAGAAGGTCAATACCAATCCAAATGATGAAAATCTGTTATGATGAAATGACGTACTTCAAGAGTTCAAATGAGGTTAATGTAAAGAATGTCTCAAATGATATCATATTAGGATAAGAATATTTTCCTTTGATATTTTGAATTCGTGTATTTGAAATTTAAGTTTAAGTTTGTTTGTATTCTTATCACTTAGCTAAGCTCCTATCTATGGCTGGCAAGTGCTTTATAATTTTTCAAGGAGAAAAGTCTTGAACTGCTTTAATGGTTCTTTTAAGTTATGGATACCAACCAAAATTCATAGTGCCACTTAGGAAAGAGATAGAGATGATTGCAAATGAGTTGTAAGAATGAGTTGGAGGGGTAGGCCTACATAAACGCACAAGAGATCCAAGTTTGTTTTTGTACTTTTGTTCACCATCATTTATGCAAATGGCCTTGCCCCCCCCCCCCCTCCCCATAACTTTGAAGCACTCTCTCTCTATCTCTCTATCTCTCTCTCTCTCTCTCTCTCTCTCTCTCTCTAACACACACACACATACATACATGTAGGGCATAGTTCTATGACTCCTATGGGTCAAGAGGTTAAAATGTTAATATGTAGTAGAGTAGCATACATAAAAAATTCAAAGCAACAGTAGTAAGTGGACACCAACCACAGTTCAAGACAATCAAACTCAAAAAGTAACATGGTTCTTTTAAGTCGTGGACACCAACCAAAATACTATAACCAAATTCACTATTCTAAAATGTTTAAAAATTTCTTCAATTTCGGATTATCATCCAGGATAGACTAAAACTCGGTAGGTGCCTCTCTGTTGTCTACAGATGTAGTCAAACGTTTGGGAGAATATAGAACAACAGACCACGGATCATTGTTAGGGCCCTTTGCGTAGTACACTTGCTTCAACTTTTGGAATGCACAAACGAATGGCTTATCATTCATTTGATCTTTGCTCTTTAACTTGGTCAAATCTACCTTCACCATATGAGTGTCAGGGTTGACCATACAAGCGGTCTTATCTTCCACTCTCACCCAATCACAGTAAAAGACGATTTCACTGAAACTTACATAGTCTTATACCAAAATTTGCGTTATAACCCCGTAATATGTAATCTCGGCTTCTTTCAAATTTTTATCTTTTGCACTAGACCTGAAATACGTAAGGGCTTTATATGAAATACCGCTATTTTGCTTTCCAACAAGTTTTAGCTCGTAAGTGCTCGTGGAGAATACAAAACCAGTGAGACGGTATTTGTTGAATGCCTTGGCCACAAAACTATGTCTGTTGGCTAGACGTGCAAGCCTCGATGTGACGTCACCAATTTTCAACAACTGAAATAATGAAAGGACTTGCATTTTGGTTAGGTTGTTAAGGAATTATAACTAAAACTGAGAACTGAGGTAATATAATTAGTACCTCGCTCACTACCCAATTCCTAAATTCGTTGTCTACACGCATGACTCCTTTTTTTTCTTTTTTCCGGGTCCAGATGCATTATATTGCCTATATAAAATGAACGACATGAATTATAAAGAGGCTTATGATGTACAACAAATAATAGTATTACACATCGCAATTAAAGGCACTTACGCTTTCCATTCATCTATATCAATGTGAGTCTCAAAAACATAGCGAGCCACTTGTTCATATTGTGTACTCGTCAGTGTCACTTTCTTGCCCTTCCCCAAAGCCTCCTCATCGACAAACTCAATTGATTCGTCAACGAAACGTTCACGACCTCCAATGCCTGGGTTCGGAATGTATTCCTTTGTATACAAGGAAGCCTCTTCTGTAATGTACTCCTCTGCAATAGACCCATCAAAGTACCGTAGATTCTTAACGTATTCTTTAAACGTTTTCATTAACCGTTCAAAAGGATACATCCAACGATATCTAGCCGGGCCACATATCAGTGCTTCATCGCAAAGATGCACCAGTAAGTGGATGCTTATGTCAAAAAATGAGGGTGGAAAGCACTTTTCCAATACACAAGTTGCCTCAGCTAGAGTTGTTTTTGCCGCCATGATGTGCTCCCTATTTATAACCTTTTTACACAATAGAGTGAAGCAAAGGCTTATCTGCATAATAGCCCTCTGAAGATCCTTGTGTTTAGAAAAACAATGTCCAAACAACAAAGGGATCAGTTGCATAATGACATGCCAATCATGAGACTTGCATTGTTTCAAATCATGTGTTGCGTAACTCACTATCCTACGCAAATTAGATGAGAAATTGGAAGGGACCTTCAACTCATACAATGTATCTAACAACACCTTTCTTTCATCATTGTTCAAAGTAAAAGCTACAACCAGCATTATCTTTTTTCTAGTTTTGGGATCTTCTTTCAACCATAATGATCTTCCAATCTTCATGTTACAAAGATCCTCACATGCCTTTATTCCATCCTTCGAATGAGTCCCATCTAGGCATGTGCCCACAAGATGCTCAATGATATTCTTCTCCGCATGCATAAAATCTATCACATGACATACTGAATGTTTCTTCTAGTAGGGCAAATCAAACAAAATTGACCTCCTCTTTATTTAATCAGCATTTCTTTTACGTTTCAGAGCCAAAATAATGGGGTGCTTTCCCCTAAGTCTCTGGTCGATCTGTGATGCCCTCTCTTCAATTTCCCAACCCGAAAGTCTTAATGGAGCTGGCTTGGTTTCAATACCTTCCAGGAAAAAATTGCTTCCTATCGACCTAAACTTGTGACCAGATGGCAGAAATCTCCTGTGGGTATGAAAAAAATATCTTCTTACTACTATTAAGCCATAATGATTCAGTTCCCTCTCCACAAATAGGATAACCCAAGTAACCATGCACATTGCACCCAGACAACGTTCCATAGGCCAGAAAATCGTGGACTGCCCATAACAACATAGCTTTCAAAGTGAACTCCTCTTGTTTGTACGCTTTCACGCCTTCAGACCATAACTCATACAACTCATCTATAAGTGGTGCTAAGAAGACATCGATGTCGTCACTCAGTGCCCTTGGCCCTAGAATCAATAATGATAGCATTGAGAACTCCTTTCTCATACACAAAGAAGGAGGCAGATTATAAGGCACTAGGAAGACCAGCCAAATACTTTGGTTTGTACTCAAATTACCAAATGGGTTAAACCCGTCAGTTAATAATCTAAGGCGGCCATTGCGACTTTCGTGAGCAAAGTTCACATATCGTGAATTTGCAGACTTCCATATGGATGAATCAATCAGATGCCGCATGAGATTCTCGTCCACCTCTGCTTGAGCGTGCCAAGTCATTGCCTCCGCTATCCATGGTACTGTGAAAAGTCTCCTCAACCTAGGGGCTAGAGGGAAATACTTCAACACATTTTTGGGTACTTTTGTATCTACTTTGTTCCTATTAGTTAAACATATCTTCTAGACAAATCTCGGTTCCTTACAAACCGGACATTTCTGTTTATCCTTATGTTCTTTGTGGTATAGAATGTAGTCAAACTTGCAAGCATGAATGGATTTGTACTTCATCCACAAACCTTTCAAACTACGCTTTATGTTTGGATAGTTATCAGATAGTGTATTCTCTTTGGGGAGCAAATCCTTTGCCCAAAGAAGGATTTTTGTCACACTATTGCCCGACAAACCAAAACGACTCTTTAAGTTGTGAAAACCAACCATGGCGTACAACATTGAGTGATCTGGGTTACAATCAGGGTACAAATGTCTTGTCATCGCTGCTCTTAACATTATATAATCATTGTCAAGGTGGACTCCAATATCAACATTAGCCGCATCACCTTCTCCGTGATCTCGATCATTTTCTTCTTCATGAAGAACCTCAACTTGTGGAGTATGGTTCGCTTGCATTGCTAGGACTCCGTAAGCGTCATTAATGAGGTCATTCATTCTAGGATGTGCTAAATGATCGTCCTCTACTTGTATCGGTTCCTTGCCCGGTAGTTATTCTGGAATATACATGAATTCCTTTTCCCCGTGAAAATTCCAAAACATGTAATCTTGTTGCATACCCCACTTAATCAAATGTAACTCAACCTCTGTCCATTTCCAACATTTACCATTTCTACAACGTGCACATGGACATGAGATCTCTTCACTTTTTAGATTCCTCTTTGCATATTTCACAAAGTCCTTTACCCCTTTAACATGCACATCCCCCACCCTATTGACTTCACCCATCCACTCTTTGTAAAGTGGAAACCCCATCGATTCTACAAAAGTATAAAAAATAAAAAGTAGCTATAATTAGATTACTAAGTTCTTTTAGAAGTTAGTTAATTTCACAACTCAAGTAAATTTCTCACTCTCTCTACGTTTACTAATTGAAATCCATTAAAGTTTAAAGTTCTCGCTATCTCTTATTATGTTTTCCCTTTTTAGATTCCTGTTTACAATTTTTTGTAATCTTATATAAGTAAGTTTAAAAGTTCATACAACACATAAAGCACACATTTTCATGCACAAACTTTAAAATCTCTAGCATACTGTTCCTATAAGCCAGCCACCCCCCCCCCCCCAAGTTTTTTCTATAATATGTTATGGATGTGTGAGACATAATGTGGGTAATTTGATAGAAATCTAACATAATGACCGCACTAAATATTCCCAAATATAATCATCAAATATCATCTCATGGTCCATCATTCTTCAAAAACAAAAATCAAAAAAATTGAGCCTTGCTTGTGCGTGAGTGTGAAGAACAAAAGACTAAAAATCCATGTGAAGACCCAAATAGCATCTCTACTACAATTTTCATCAACCACAAAATCAATAGAGTTGGGCCTTGCTTGTGTGTGAATGTGAAGAACAAGAGGCTAAAAAGCCATGTGAAGACCCAATTCGATCATCCAACTAAAAGATGAAACAAAACTAAAGAGGTGCAATTGACAATACCTCAGTAAAGTTCCTTTGATCAGAAGTAAGACGTTTAGTAGACAACCTCTTCAAGGTTCGGAAGAGAATCTGTATTAACCAAAAAAAATCAAAGCTCGTGAATTAGCAAAATGCAACACGTGTTGCTATAACTCTTAATATACATGCAACAAAGGCATCAAAACAGTGTGGCTTCTGGACTTAAGTTCCTTTAAATTGAGAACAACTAACAGCCACCACAAGGGAGGCAAATAAGAACCCAAAAACCAATTTCAGCAGAAAGAAAAAAAAAAACAACCTTTTACCTAAATTTTCTGATTACTGGACATAAAATATGAACTGTTGACAGCAGGGACAGCTCCTTGAAAGTTTGAAAACTTGCTTGAAAGTTACTGGAACAACCGGGACAAACCAAAAAATTTAGAGAAACCCAAAGAGTACTTAAAATCTAAGTCCAATGGATAAGAATACAGTAAAAGAAAAGTGGAAATTTTAATGGATGAATTTGAGATCTATCCTCTGTAATTAAAGCTTGACAACTGAAAGAATAAGAAGGAGAAAATCACCTCCTTCTGCTTAAATACATCATGCATGTACACACAAATTGATGGTTGTTGAGGACTACATTGGTGTAATTTTGACATAAAGATATAGATATATATATATATATATAGATCATGAGTCTAGGACTTAGGAAAAAGAAAACAACATTAAATAGAGAGAATACTGTTAATATAAAAATTTTTGTAGAGAGAATGTATGTATGAACAACTTGATTTACCAAGGAGGTGAATAATAGAAAATGAGAATCTAATGTGATTTGGAAAAATCAAGGTGCTGCAAATGTTGAATAAAAATGAATTTAGTGCTACCTTTCTTCTTTTCAAGTGCAGGTAGTGAAGATGTTCAATGTTGAGTTAAACATCACTAGCCAAGGTCTGTCCATCTAATATACACTTGGCAATCCGACTTTACTAGCTAAGCTAGCGTGAGTTTCCATAAAATAAGGTGAGCCTATGGATATTAAAAGTTAGGTAAGATTGAAGACTTCACAATCTTAAGATCGTTGTTCTAATCACCAACACACATTTAAATTCTGGAGGAAACTTGCCTAGATATTACAAGAATCTTCTGATCGATATTCTCGATTAAACACTAGTAAGAACCATGTAATTTTTTGTTTCCTTTTTTAAATTTGCGAACCAAATCTAGCCTTCATGAATTTAGTGAAGGAAAACATGGAAGAAAATATTGTTCTTTATTTGGTTATTTAGGAAATTGGTGGAAAAAATAGGGAAAAAAACTGTAAAATATGCTGAAAAAAAAATTTCTCGTCCTTCCTGTTGTATATTCAAAATTTAAAAATTTTAATATTATACAAGGATGAAGGAAAACACAAGATAAATAGTTTACTTCCTATTTTTCCATTTTTTTTTCTTTTCTTTCTCTACTCCGTAAACCAAATATAGCCTAAAATGTTTTTAAGAACGAAAGGCAGCTTGAGTTTTGGTTGCAACTATATCGAGAAAAACTCTATTTCTTTGTTTGATCAGAGTGTGAAAAATAGAAAGGAACAAAGAATACAATGAAAAATTCAGTGTTTGATGAGTGCAAATTTCTTGCACAAGATTCCGTGCCCAGCCTAATAACTATTTAAAACTAGTTGTTTGTCAAACCAATATGACTTTGATTCTCATAAGAATCAGATAATAAATGAGACTTTTACTAAAAGTGGTCCTATTTTTAGACTTTCAGACCATAAATCTGCAAACCAGACTTAGTCTAAAAGTATTTACCAGATAAGAACGAAGGCAGCCTGAATTTTGGTTGCAGCAGCACCCTTAACAGGTCCAGATTTCAAAGTCTTTGCCACCCCAGCAAACGGCGTCATTTTATTAGCCACTTCACTCTTTTCATATTCCACCAAGGCCTGTGCTACCAATTTAGTTGTGACAAATGAGTCCAATGATAGACTACTCTTATGACTTCTTCTACTACTACTAATACTACTACTAATCTTTGTGTTTGTGGTGTGACTGTGATCTAATCTTCCAAAGCTCCATCTCCTCCTCACTTTAATTGTGGCCGCCGGTACTATTGCCTTTGTAATGACTTCTTCTTCTTGTACTGTGGATATTGAATTACTCTGTCTTGTCTTCTTGTTGTTCTTGTTAGTACTCTCTCTCTCTCTCTCTCTCTCTCTCCTCTTTTTTCCCTACCAAGAAGTTTCTTATCCATTTGCTTGCCTTCCCCATCTTTTTCTTACTATCTAGTGCCACATTTCTTTTGGGTCACTAGGTGTATAAGGAGAGTATAAATATATCACCAAATAGCAAGAAGCAAGAGATGTGACTCTCTCTCTCTCTCTCTCTCTCTCTCTCTCTCTCTCTCTCTCACACACACACACACACACACACACACACACATACAAAGACCCCAAAAACACTCGAACGGATATACACAAACACACGAGGAAGTGTAGGATGATGTTAACCAACATTGTCGGGGTAAAAAGGTTAGTCGTTTTTGAAGAGTCTAGACCATTCCATTAAGGTTTGAGCCTCCTATCTTCTCAGTATATAAATACGTCTCAGTCCCTCTCTATATCCATGATTCAAAACAAAAAAAATTTTGATCACATCTCCTATAGTCAAGAAACTCATACTAGTTAGGAAAATATGGTGACATTCCTGTTCTTAATCTTTAATCTTCAATACTTCTATCGTGTCTAGGATTTTCCTTCAACTAATGCTTTGTTCTAAACACTACTTCATGTATTGTAATGGAATTTGTTTTGTAGGATGAAGCACAAAAGCTAAACAAATGGGAAGGCTATGTAGATTGGAGGAATAGACCAGCCTTGAAAGGCCATCATGGTGACATGCTTGCTGCCTCTTTTGTATTGGGTTAGTAAAGCCTCTATATCTAAGGACACCTCTTCACATTTCTTTCTGGAACCAAGTACAAAATTCAAACTTGATTGTCGAACTTTCAGAAAATTAAGAATTTAGTAAAGTGATTCAAATATATATATATAGTAGCAGTTTTAAACAAGCAAAAAGATATAACATGAACTTACCTGAGGGTTTTTTTTTTGAAAAAAGAAAGTCGTGGAGATATTGGAGAACCTAGCATTCCTGGCTAATACAAGCAACCTCGTGCTATATCTCTCAAAATTCATGCATTTTTCTCCATCTAGTTCGGCCAACATTGTTACCAACTTCATGGGCACAGCCTTTTGCCTGGCTCTCGTGGGTGGCTTTTTATCTGACACTTTCTTCATATAAAGTATGATAAAAAAAAATGAAAATTTAGGTCCCAGATCTGTAACAGTCAACTATCCATTGGACCATTCATCTTGCAAAAAACTTAGGTCCCTAAACTCATGAACTGTACAAATCGGCATGGCCAAAGGTGAACACATTCACTGTATATATAAATACAACAGACATTCAATAGTCTAGTACAACAAAATTACTAAAAAAATGAATTATGAGCTAGCACAAAACACTAACTCTAAGAAGCTGTGTTTGCTCTAAGAATTATCATTTCCAGGATCTACTATTTCTAAAAGAAACAAACCCAAAATAAGCTTAATTCTGTATACACTTTGAATTCAGTTGAACAACATAATGGATCATATATATGTGTGTATATATATAATTGTTGTGTGACATAAATATAAAACTAATGTGGAAGTGGAACTAACTTCAAAAATCACACCATGCACATTCAACATCATGTCCAAAAAGATGATTATTGAATTGTAGCAAGGTTAAAAATATCTAGGGTTTTAGAAGGGGAGAGAGAGGAGAGAGAGAGAGAGAGAGAGAGAGAGAGAGAGAGAGAGAAAGAAAGAGAGAATTAACCATTTGTTCAGTACCTCTGCAATCAGATTCAGAACTCGAAAAGACGTTTTAACCACTGCAGCGGGCAGTGGTCAATATCAGAGACGGCGACAGGGACTATTGTCGGCGGCGGTGGCGGGGACTGACTCCGGCAGTGGCGGGGCTTGACTCCGGCAATGGTGGGGACTAACTCTAGCAGTAGTGGGCGCAGATGGATTCAGAGCAATGGAAGACTCATCAAGTGAGAGGCAGAGAGAGGGAGTAGAGAAGAGCTTCCTCTCTAGGGTTTCAAAGGGGAAGAGAGGAGGATGAGGAAGAGGGGTGGAGGATGATGAGGTTTCAGGCGCCTTTTTCTCTCTCACTCTCTCTCTCTCTCTCATCTCTATGTTTTTTTCTTTTGGGGGGGTGGGGGAGAGGCGCCGTTTGCTCTCTCTCTCTCTCTCTCTCTCATCTTTATTTTTTCTTTTGGGGGGAGGAAAAACCCAAATATTTGGGGGGAAGGGGGGTGAGTTTTTTTAATTAGGGCATGTTTTTACTGAAATTTCGTAATAGAATTTGTCACTGCAATAAGCAGTGACAAAGTGTTACTAAGCCGTAACAAAGCATTGTTTTTGTCACCAATTTTATTTGTCACCGTCGTAGACAGTGACAACCTTTGTCACTGTTCAGAGCAGTGACAAAGCTAGCGAAAATAAGGGTGACAAATCTGCTGTTTTGGTGTAGTGGTAGGAATGTTAGAGGATAGATTGTGATGATGAACTTTGATTGCTAACTTAGTTGAGAATTCCTCCCGATCATGTTGAGGTCATGTCATTTCTATGTTGACATTACGTTGGCTCTAGGTTAAGGTCTCTTTTGACCTTCCCGTTGAGACTCGTATATCCATAGAAGCGTTGTGACTTCCTTGATAGGAAAGAATTCAAAACTTTGTTATTTCTCCCCATTTAGATCTAGGCGAATTCTTGTTATTCATGCTCATCCATGTGGACTAACTCTTTGTTTTGTAGCGCTATCGAGGTACGAATCCTCATGTTCATATCAATCTCTTAGTTTTGGATTTTTTTATCGAATTTCACGACTTCATGTGGGACACCTTAGATTAGGGTGATACCTTATGTGTTTTTGTGATTTAGATGCCTCTTATTAAGTTTTCCATTTATGTACACATTGCATGTTTTCCTATCACAACTGGATCTCGGTGAGTTTCCTTGTCCCTTTTGTGCATATCATATCGTGTTCTATTTGAACCTACTTAGTTTTGGATGCCTCTTTTAGCAATCTTACACCCCTTTCAAGATGATTATGCTATGTATGTCTATACTTATGTATTGTTCAAGACACACAAACTTTTCAATTGAATAAAAGGATGGTGACTAGAGGCCTATCTGTGATAGGATGAGAGGGGTGTTTTAGTCCCACCGGACTCCTTCCCCTCTCATTCCATAATCCCTGGACTGAAAATTCTCTGGTTTCAAATAACATTAGCTTTTAAATGGTTTTTGAATTTTCTTATTTAAAATTAAGTGGCGACTCTTTAATATTAAAAAAACCCGTGGATAAGAGAGGGGAGGAAAAAGTCCAGTATCCATAACTGGCGAAGTCATTCTCAATAAAATCAACATCACGTGACTCAATTTCTATCATTCCTCCATCCGAATGTTCACCATCATAGCATCATTTTGAGCTATTAGAATATCTTATAAAGATATGCTTTCTAGCCCTTGGGCCTAGTTTTCCATACTTATGGGAAGTACTGTGAACATATCTTGATGAGCCCCATCGGCGTAAATACTCCAAATTGGGCTTTACGCCTTTCCATAGCTCATAGGGGGTGGAAGGAACTGACTGTGAAGGCACTTTATTGTGTATGTAGGCAGCAGTTAAGAGTACATCCCCCAGAAAGATATTAGGAGGTTAGCTTGTGAAATCATAGATCTAGACATATCTAGAAGTGTCGTATTCCTCCAGGTTAGACCATTGAATGGGTTAGATGCGGAAGAAGCTCTTCTCTAGTCAATAAAAGGGTAACTCTTCGTTGCCATGCGTCATAGTTTTTCCCATTAAATTTGTTATCTTTGTTCAAATTAGTGAAAACTTTGTTTGAAGCCATTTCAACATTCAAAAAACATGCGCAAAGGTCTTGAAATTTATTATTTGTATATTTCATAAAGTTTGTTTTAAAATCCAATTACAAATGAATTTTTCACTTTTTTACAAATTAAGACAAAAAAATTGGCTAGTACTCATTAATCAAATCTTAATTTTGTAAATCAAGAAAAACTTTTATAATTTATTTTTTTAAATAAATATCAATTAGATGGTACAAATACCTATCTAAGATCATCCACAAGATATAAAGTGCATCATACAACAAAAGTGTGCAGGGACCCTCCACGTGGGTTCAAATTAAAAATAGGAATGCTTTGTTCATAAACATATACAAGAACAACCTTAAACATACATTAATGACAACACACGCTCTACAAATTGTCAATTAATTGTCCATTCATTTGTTCCAAATTAAAACATTAATCACATACACCAGACACTCATGTAGTTTATTAAAAATGATTGGACTAATCCTTCACTCCATTTGAGGATGAGGATTAGAGGTCTCGGGGTCAACCAATCACAAACAACAGTAATTTAAACGTGACCAACAATGCAATAAACCTCTAAAAAATGCAATAAATAATTGCATAGCTCGGATAGCTCCCATAAGCTAAGGGAAAAATTAATGAAAAATCCTAGATTTTTCATCAATTTTAAATCAAATTTAGGTTTTAAAACTTATTTAAAACCAATTAATCAAGGGCTTATAAATTACAAAATAATGTAAATAACCAAATGGAAATTTTAAATAAATGAAAAACTTATTTTTCATTATTAACAAAAATTTTCAGAATTTATGGGAGCCAAAAAGCAAATTTTAATCAATTTAACATATTAAATTGATTTTGTTAAACAAATTAACAATTACTACGTATGAGTGAATTCCCAAAAATACAATACTTAAAGGAATTTGTTTCCCTCAAAAGTTTCACATGGCCCAAAACAGCTTCCCAAACGCACAATATTAATTTCAAAAATTAATAATAATATTTGGATATTTTAAAAAATAGAAATAATGACAAACACATGATTTTATGCTCTAAAATATCACAAATATATGAGATATTTACCAAAAAAATTTCTTATATCCCCCAGCGGTGTATAAATCACTACATATAAATTTCAGAAATTTATATATTCATCTTTGGATATTTTAAGCAATTAAAAATGCATACAAAGCATGTCTTTTATGCTCTAAAATATCAAAAAAAAATAATGAAATAATTTACCATAAAATTATTTTGAGTCCAACTCAGTGTTCTTATTATTGAAAAAATAAAATTCCAATTTTTTTTTTTTTTTATATTTTTCAGAATTTTAGAGCAATTAAAAGCAGTTAAAAACATTAAAAACTAAGATTTAAATTAATAGAAATTATTTTAATTATAAAATAATTAAATAATGTTCTGAAAAAAATTATAAAAAATATATTAAGAATCGGGGCAAACCTACACTCGCCGGTGCACGTGGGGGTGGGTTTTGACTGGTTCATCTTCTTCCCAAGAAGAAAACGTAGCCTTCTGCTGCGCGAGAGGCAATGTTTGCAAACCTTTTCCCACTTCGTTACTCGTCCAAAACATTCGAATCATATACCTTTAGAAAGCCCACGCAGAAAAGATTAGGATTATGTAGGAAAGCGGTGTGTTTGCACGTGTGGATTTTTCAAAAAAACTTGCTGAAAGTTTGGAAAATAGGTTTATTAAAACCCAGAAATTAGGGTTTTGGTTTTCTTGCACTACCGAGATAAATAACGCATGAAACTTTATGGGAGGACTCTAATGATGTATATTTAGAACACATCCAACACAAAAATGTCAAAAAATATTCAGATTTTTACGTAGACCCGTGAAGAAAATTGATTTTGGAAGTTTTTTTAAAAAAAAAACTTAACATATAACAATGGCAGATCCAATTCGGGTGGATATACGGGCGAACAAACGTCCTATTGACTCTGATACCAATGTACAAATACATGCACACATGCATAAAAGTCGGGTATAGGTCTTACCTAGTGGAATAAAGCCTGATGGATCGATATTTGGCGTTGTTACGAGCCCCACGATGAAACCCACGAATGGCTTCTCCTGCTTATGTGTACTCTCTTAGAGTGGTCTCCGATGTATTCATACACAAAATCCTAAGGCGACAATGGTAATGGCCGAGAGAGAAAAAATCGTGAGGGGGAGAGAGGAAGAGAGGGCAGTTGAATTAGAGAGGGAGAGAGAAGAGTGTGTTTGTGTGTTATATATATAGGGAAAGGCTCTTAGGTGCACTGGGTAAGTTCACTGACCCAGTGCAAAGGGCTTTTAAGCCTAAAAGACCTACGAGCTGCCCCGCTGACCCACGTCCTGTCCCGCCGCCCCACTGATCCGCGAGTGTTTTAGACTTAAAAGCCCAGTGCACCTAAGAGCACCTCCCTATCTATATCTATATCTATATCTATAATTTATATCTATCTATCTATCTATATCTATATCGGATGCCAAAATTTGGTTAAAGTAAATTAAAGCAATTTTAGGGGAGAGATAGTGAGAGACTAGTTTTTGTATATGGTTCAGCCATGTTAATTGTAACACCCTGTATTTTATTTTCATTAATAAATAAATGTTGTATTTCATTTCCTTAATAAATGAATATTTCTTTTTAATAAATATTTATTTAGGGGTCAAACTGTAATTTCCATAAATATAGAAAATGCTTTCTGTGGCTTTAAAAACAATATCTATATTTTTGGTACAACCCGGAATTTATTCCTACGCTAATACTATTTTTCCTGTATTTTATTTTACCCGAAAAATACCAGTTTTGATTTTAAACTTGCGTTTATATCGCGTTTTGGGTGTGGGAGCACGTGAGCTCAACCACACCGTGCGTTTCTTAAGGCTTTGCTTGGAGCCCAAAACAGTGAATTTATATATATGTGTATCAGTGTCTCTCTCTCAATCTCCCTCTAATTCTCTCAACTCTCTCTAGATTAATACATACACAAACACATACATAGTCATATTTATATATCACAATCAAGAGAGGAAGACGGGAAGAAATTTCTAACAACGGAATTCTCGGCAGAAATTCTCGGTCTCAAATTGTGTCCTTTATCACCTCAGTGAGTATTATAAACTCACTCTCAACGTTTATATATGTATATTTCAGTGTATATAGACATGTATATACGTTTATATGTATAATCACCATTGAAGCTTGAAAAATGGAGTTTTGAAAAAGTTAACCAAAATCAATTCCGTGAATTGGGAATGAAAGATCTTAGTCCCAATAAGCTGTGGTTCGAATCCTACGAAGTAATTCATCCGTATCGCGACGTATCGTTGATTTAAAGTTTTGTCACCTCTCGGTTTTTCATAAATCCCGGGAGCTACGGTTCAAATTAGTTTAAACCGATCACGTATTCATAATCCTTGAGGAAAACCGAAGAAAATGGTATATTACATGACTTGTTTGAGTTCAGTTTGCAAAATGGGTCAAAAACAGGCTTCAAACTCGTAACAGGGGAGAAACTGCTGATACCAATCGATTGGGATGAAGTTCCAATCGATTGGAAACATATCCAATCGATTAACATGCTATCCAATCGATTGACATGTCATCCAATTGATTGACACTTTTGTCAATCGATTGACTTTTTCAGCACTGACGACTTTTACTAAAACGGTCATAACTTCCTCTAGAAAACTCGAAAACGCGCACCGTTCGAAGCGTTGGAAACTAGACTCAAAGACCTTTCTTTTGATGTGTAATTCACCCATAAAATTATAACTCATTTTTAAGGGCATTGCTTCAAAGTAGAATTGCTTGTGTACTAGTAGCTGTAAAAGCGTGTTAAAATAGTTTTTGATGAATTTACATGTTGTTTCATATATGACTTAATAATTTAGATCATGGGTGCTAACTCAATGATTCTAAGTATACTGATGAACCCTGGCAAGCGGACCAGTGGCTATCCCAGATGGAGCGTATCTTTGAGACCATAGAGTGCACGGATCTAGAGAAGAAGCGTCTGGCTATCTTTCAGCTGTCTTATGCTGCGGCTGATTGGTGGGATGCTGAAAAGGCTACCATAGGGGAAGAAGCTGCAAGGAGAATGCCGTGGGTGGTGTTCAAGGAAAGATTTCTCGAGAAGTATTTTCTTGAAGAAGAGAAGAACAAGAGAGAGAAAGAGTTTATGGAGTTGACTCAAGGGAATTTGACTGTCATAGAGTACACCACTCGGTTTGAGCGTCTGTCTCTCTTTGCTCCACATATGGTGGACACACCCCAGAAGAAAATCAAGAAGTACCACCGGGGTCTCAACTTGTCTCTCCGACATCTGACTATGGGGCATCTGGGCCAGTCATTTGAAGCTTTGGTAAGAATAGCTACGGGGTTGGAGAATGATGGTTGTCAGAATCCGAAGCCATTTGGAAATAGACCTCCACAGAAGGGTTATCCAGGACAGAAACCTGGGTACCATCAGGGATAAAAAAGGACCTGGGATGGAGGGAAGAAACCTCAACAGACACAAGCAGTACAGCAGTATCCGCCTCGAGCAACAGGAGGGAACAACAATAATAACTGCTTCAATTGTGGTAATCCCGGTCACCGAGCTAAAGATTGTAGAGTAACTAGGCGTGCTGATCGTTCGGGAATCGTGTGCTATAATTGTGGCATGCCAGGTCACATAAGTCCGGAATGCAAGGCTCCTAGGAGAGGCAATTACGGTCAGCAAGGACAGGCCCGCTTGAATGCTGTTATCCCCGAGGCTGCTGGCTACGAAAAGAAACAGAGTACGAAGAAAGTACTTATGAGGAGGGACTGCCTGAGCAACACACAGTGGAAGGTACTCTAACCTTGTTTAACTCTCATGTTAAAGTTTTATTTGACACGGGTGCTACACATTCCTTTATATCTGTTAAGACTTTTCGGAAGTTGGGAATAGTACCGCAACGTTTAGAGGAAGCTTTGAGTGCTGTCTCACCCTTAGGCACCACAGTCAAGTTATTACATGTATGTAAGGACTGTCCTCTACGGTTAGGAGATCGTGAACTTTTGGCAAGATTGGTGGTTCTGTCGATGAAAGAATTTGATATAATGCTGGGAATGGATTGGCTCGAGAAGAATCATGCGATGTTGGATTGTGCAAGGAAGAGGATCACATTTACGGACGATGGGAATCGACTCTTCGATTTCCAATGTAACCCTTCGGGTGATATGTTCCTCACCAGATGCCTAGCAAACATTGAGGTTGTCAGTGCAGAGGTGACAGTGTCATCAATCCCGATGATTAAGGAATTTGAGGAAGTATTTCGAGATATTTCAAGATTACCGCCGGAAAGGGACATAGAATTCTGTGTGGAATTGGTACCAGGTACTCGACCTATAACCAAAGTTCCCTACAGGATGGCCCCTACCGAGCTACTGGAGCTGAAGGAACAAGTTCAAGAACTTGAGAAGTTGGGTTTTGTTCGTCCAAGTACTTCACCCTGGGGAGCACCAGTGTTGTTTGTAAAGAAGAAGGATGGGACAATGCGGTTGTGTATTGACTATCAGGAATTGAATAAGGTTACTATCAAGAATAAGTATTCTTTACCTCGGATAGACGATCTGTTCGATCAGTTGCAAGGAGCCACGACCTTTTCTAAGATTGATCTACGGTCAGGGTATCACCAGTTGAGGGTGCGGAAGGAAGACATACCTAAGACTGGTTTCAGGACGAGATACAGACACTATGAGTTCTTAGTGATGCCGTTTGGAATGACGAATGCTCCGGCTGTGTTCATGGACTTGATGAACAGAGTATTCAAGCCATACTTGGATCAATTTGTTATTGTCTTCATCTACGATATTTTGATTTATTCCAAGTCAGAGGAAGAGCATGAGCATCATCTACGGATTGCGATGCAGACTCTCAAAGATCACCGCCTATATGCTAAATTCAGCAAGTGTGAATTCTGGCTTCAGGAAGTTAAGTTCCTCGGGCATGTGATCTCACAACAAGGAATCGCAGTTGACTCCTTAAAGACCGATGCAGTGGCGAATTGGACTCGGCCGACCAATGCTACAGAAGTCAGAAGTTTTCTAGGACTCGCCGGTTACTATCGGAGATTTGTAGAGGGTTTCTCAAAGATAGCAGCCCCGTTAACTGGTTTGACTAAGAAAGATTTGAAGTTTGAATTGGATGATAAGCATGAACGCGCTTTTCTGGAATTAAAAGAGAGATTAACAACAGCGCCAGTACTTGCGATACCAAAGGCAGGTCATAGCCTACGGTTCACGGCAAGGTCATAGCCTACGGTTCACGGCAGTTGAAGTTTGATCGGATATTATTCCTGGTATCTGAGGCGATAGCGTGGTGTGCGACCTCAATATCGATCGGATTTTATTCCTGGTATTGGATGCGATAGTGTTGTGTTCGACTTAGATATCGATCGGACAGTATTCCTAGTATCTGAGGTAATGGTTTGGTTTGGTTGAGTCGAGTCTTGTTGAGAGAAAAGAGTCAGAAAGATGAGATGTTACATTGTTCATGCACGGTCGCATATTTATTGCTTACTTTATTCCCCGTGACTTATGTTGGAATTGGAACCTTGAATCTATTGCTTTTAAAGTTAATTTGCACCGTTGTTTATATGCTTATATATACATTGCGAGCACTTGTTTATTTTGCTCACCAGCTTTCATAAGCTGACGGCGTTGATGCGTCCTGGACTGTATGTCCAGATTTTCAGGGTCAGGAGCAGCCAGGGTATTTCGACTATGTTAGTTAGAGGCAGGGAACTTTCAAGGAGGCTGCTTTATATTTCCTATGTCTTTTTAATTCGGGTTGTAATAAACTAGTTTTAGACTTTTGAATAAGGCGTTTTGTGCCTAAGTTTATGACTGCTGTAATAGTTAGTAAGTTTTAATTTTGGAGGTTATGTTTATTAGTATCCTTTGCTCTAGAAATGCTATTAAGTTATTTTGTTGCAGGGACAATTGGTCATACTCACTTGTCACGACCTACGAGTCCATAAAGGAAATTAAATGCTTTCCTGTATTATGCTACGTCGGGGCGTGACATTAATGAAGGTACCTACGTCCACGTGTGTGTCTGAGCACGTTTACTATACTGTAAAAGAGCCAGGGGCCTGTGGTAAACCAACAAGTCAGGAGCTCCCATAGGCCGGCCGGGCATGTTGATGAATACTATAGAGGTGCTGTGTAGACTGAAAAGTCGGCCCCTTAAATGGGGGGTGAGAGGTCTCTTTTATAGATGTAAGAGACCTACTCGTATAAGGAGAAGGAAACATAATCCAATTGATATAGATTGGCATTAATTGTAGGAGTTTCCTAATTGGATTAGGAAATAGTTTGCACTTTCCATTAGTCTTCTAGCTCGAGTAGAAAACTGCCTAGAATATTCAGGATCATGCCTGTGGGCCCGGATGAGCTGTTCCCGCAGTGGGATGTGCCTGTGCGATTTTCCCGACTTGTTGGCCGGGTCGTGGATGAACCGCTCGGGAGGCATCAGGTGGACCAAACCGCTCGGGATGATGCTTGTCAGTAGTTGCAGAATAGAACCGCTCGGGCATGGGCTGATTTTGGGTGTATCAGTTGCCCCCCATTTCCAAGGTTAGCTGGATGCTATATCGGGGCAAGTTTGGAAATCTTCCTTATACCAGTCTGAGTGCTTAGGGAAGCTGCCTCAGGGTTTTTGAGCCTGGTGAGTCCTCAAGAACTGGCTGAGAGTTAAGACCCAGCCTAGCTCGGAACCTTTAAGTGCTCGGGAACTGACCGAGAGTTGAGACCCGACCTAATTCGGAGTCTTTTTGCTTGAGTTAGCTTCCAGGATGGTTATCTTCTACCTGTGAACCTTCATCAAGGTTGTGGGTAGAAGAATTTTACCATGTTGGAAAAGCCGACCTAAAGCGTATTACTTTAGGGTCCTTTCATGTTAACTCCCCAGGATGGTTGTCTTCCGCCCAGCCAACCTTTGTCAAGACTGTTGGAAGAAGGGCATGACCATATTGGTGGAACCGACCTAGAGTGTATTGCTTTAGGGTCCTTTTTACTCCTCTATCGTGGGCCAACCTAAGAGATTTTAGTCACCTCTATCTTCGATTTGGACCTAATTGGAGCTACTGCCTCTGAGTACTGTAGGTGCTTGGGTAATTCAAGATTTTGACTTGGTTATCCGCGAGGCCTGTAAATACACGGTATGATTGCCTGTTTAGTTCATTGCGCCGTCTTGCCCCCCAAGCTTTCGCTAAGACGAGGGCCTTACAAAGGTTATGACTGTAGGTAACCGACCTGGAACATAATGGTTGCAGGGTCTTTTGAAGCTTGCCATCATCAGCCACCTAGGAGGATTTGCCCCCATCATAGGTTGGACCTAAGCGAAGCCGATGCCTCGGGCGTGACCCCGAGGTCTTTTGCCTCGGGTGCAATCCCGAGGTCTTTAGTGCCTAGGTTCGGAGCCCGAGGTCTTTTTAGTGCCTGGGTTCGAAGCCCGAGGTCTTTTTATGCCTCAGGGTTAGGCCCGAGGTCTTTGTAAGAGCTCTTTGACAATCGGTGGAGCCTCATGTGGTGATCATGCAAGTACAACTATAGTCGGGCTCATCTAGAATGATGAAAACAGGGGGTCGGATCAGAATCGTCGGGCTCCTGATTTCTCTGTGCTGGAGGCAAAGTCGGAACTACTTGATCCTAACCGATGTGAACTGGAGGTCGAGTCGGGACTGTCGAACCCTGCCTGCTGTGAGCTGGAGGTCCGGTCGGGGCTGCCTGACCCATACTGCTGTGAACTGGAAGAACTGTCAGAACTCCCGGGCTGATCTCACTTTCGCTTACTACTGGAAGGCTCATCGTCCATTTGCCTGGGTCTTTGGTCTTTAGAAATTCTTCAGTATCGATGTATCTTCTAACCCTCTCAGAGAGCTCAACCAAAGTTTCCGGTCGGTTTCTGTGGAACTACGCGGCACACTTGGTGTGTTAAACTCCCGAGCAGAAGGCTATAATGACGACTGTCTTGTTCAGATTACGGATTTGAAGCTTTGGTTGGTTGCACTGGTCGGTGAACTCCTTGAGGGACTCATTATTCCGTTGTCTGGCCGTCAGTAGCCGCATGTCAGGCTTTGGCCGTTCATGCATACTGGTGAACTGGTTGATGAACTGCTTACTGAGTTGCCTGAAACTACGTACCGATCGGGGTTTCAAGGAGTAGAACCATTGCACGGTCGGGCCTTTCAAAGTGCTGGAGAAGGCCTGGCAATGTAGTTCATCGGAGTTGGTGGCTAGGGCGATCTGAGCCTTGTAGGTCCGGACGTGGTCGATTGGGCTTCCCGATCCGTTATAAGGATCTTGGCGAGGCTGCTTAAATTTGCGCGGGATGGAAAATCTCGTGATCTGGCTAGAGAATGGTGACTCTGTCTCAGTATTGGCGTGATTCTGAGTAGGGTTCTGGCCCAACCTTTTGGCCACTCCATCAATCTGTTTCTGCAAGTCCTTGATACGTGCCACCACACCTTCCCGACCGGTATCTGGGCCGCAGGTCGGGTTGATGGAGGAGGCTTCCTTCTCATGGCGGTGTGCTGTCCCCTGGGATCGGGCACGGCTATGACTCTGGTGGATCGTGTGCCCAAGGACACCTCGGCTCTTGACCGAGTGACCCTGGACTGATTCTCGGGCCATATGCTCCTACCTTTCCTCTCGGGCAGCACGCCTACTATTGATATCTCTGGCATCCTGAATGTGGGACGGGTTGGCTCGGGCACGTTGTGTGGTCAAGATCGGTTCCCGACCGTACACAACATTCCCGGGTCATTTCCCGGCCACTGGAGGACTGCTTTGCTGGGCCAGCAGGGCTTCGATCTGTTGCTGGATTTAATGATGGCCCTCCAAGAGTTGTGTGAGGGTCACGGTGATCTGCTCAGATGTCATGACTGCCGCAGCCGGTGCCAGGGCCGGCGAAACATCCCGGTTGGCCTGCTGTGCAGTCTTCTCACTCTTCTTCGGAGGCATGGCTATCAGCCAAGAGATTTGTTGATGAAGAACTTGTCGTTCCCACAGACGGCGCCAAGCTGATGATGCCAAAATTTGGTTAAAGTAAATTAAAGCAATTTTATGGGAGAGGGAGTGAGAGACTGGTTTTTGTATGTGGTTCGGCCCTGTTAATGAAGGTACCTACGTCCACGTGTGTGTCTGAGCACGTTTACTATACTGTAAAAGAGTCGGGGGCCTGTGGTGAACCAACAAGTCAGGAGCTCCCGTAGGGCGGCCGGACATGTTGATGAATGCTATAGAGGTGCCGTGTAGACTGAAAAGTCGGGCCCTTCAATGGGGGTGAGAGGTCTCTTTTATAGATGTAAGAGACATACTCGTACAAGGAAAAAGAAACATAATCCAATTGATATAGATTGGCATTAATTGTGGGGGACTTCCTAATTGGATCAGGAAATAGTTTGCACTTTCCATTAGTCTTCTAGCTCGAGTAGGAAACTGCCTGAAATATTCGAGATCATGCCTGTGGGCCAGGATGAGCTGTTCCCGCGGTGGGATGTGCCTGTGCGGTCTTCCCGACCTGTTGGCCGGGTCGTGGATGAACCGCTCGGGAGGTATCAGGTGGACCAAACCGCTAGGGATGCTGCTTGTCAGTAGTTGCAGAATAGAATCGCTCGGGTATGGGCTGATTTTGAGTGTATCAATATCTATATCTATATCTATAATATAGTATATATATATAAGTGTACCGATACCCATAAGTGTTTTACACTTTTATCAATTGGTACAATTTTACTTAAGTGGTCTTCCCTAGAGTTTTAACGAGTTCGGTGTACCACTTTTTTTTTTTGATCCGCCTATGATAGTCCTACTATTTTTACTTTTTATTTTTGGATATATCATGTGCTGTATATATGATTGAGATAAGTTTAGCAACAAGTCATCAACACATGGACTTTGGTCATTCATGAGAATATTTTTTCCATTTTTTTTTCTTGGATTTGGCTTATATTTCCTACTTAGGCATGACTTGTATCTTTTTTTTATAAAGTTTCCTTGTAACATGTAAGGCTTGTATCACGTTTCCATTTTTTTTTTTTTTAAGGAATCTTGTATCACGTTTCATTGGTTTCTTCCCCTCTTTTTTTGAGTCATGTTGAGTATAAATTTCTTGCAAATTTGATTAGTCTTTTATTTTCTTCTTCGATCGTTATTTATTTATTTTGTAAGCCAACATTTATTTATTAAAAAATTTTTTTGTGGAACTCCAACTAAGCTAAAACTCAAATATTAATTTCATATTATCAATTAATAATTTTTTAAGACTCCTATTAGACGTAATTATTATATGGACAAAGTTGGGGACACAAAACGGTGACAAAGAGATGCTCACAAAAAGATGTAGCATCCATGTGGCACCCATGTGATAGTAAGACCCACCACACTTAACTCAATCCATGGGATGCCACATCTTTTTGTGAGTATCTCTTTATAATCCTTTTATGTCCCTAGCATTACCTTGTTATATCATCAATTCTTTCTATTATAGGACTGTAAATAGACTAATTATTTTACCATTATATCGTTGCACATCACTCATCAAAATCAAATTTTTATGTTTTTTTTTCTTTCTATACTGTTCTCTATAATTTTTTCAACATTCATTAGTCTTTACAATATCAATAATTGAGGTATGTTTCTATTGATTTCTTTTATCAATTTTAGAGCTCTTCATTTTGCTTCCGATTTGATTACAATTTGGCTAACTTTTAGATATTTTTCTTGTGTTAATGAAACAAATTTTAGCTACAAACACTTTCCATAGATGAATTCGTGAGTTTTGGAAGAATTGACGCAAAAAAAATAAAAAAATTTCAAAATTCAAAACTATAACAATTTATGGTAGTTCTAGAATAATGTATTAGAATTAATTGAAAGATTCTAATATCGTACTGTATGCAATGATCGAGTTTAAATTCCATTATTTTGTAAACATTCGTATCAATTGAATTTGATTTCTATTGCTCTATCATTTTGTATTCTTCTCTCATTATTCCCTTTTATATGGTATCCTTTTGTATATATTTTTTTAACTTCCTAAAAAAATTCTTACGAGGAATAAAAAAAATAATTGTTCTTTATAAGTATTTGCATCTTTTTATAATTTTTATGCATTTTATTCATTTTTTTTTACCTACATAGTCTACTTGGTGACATTTAAAAATGCATGCTAAGAAATTGAGTGAATAATAGGTTATCATGTGTTACTCTATTTAAGAACAATATCAACTTTTTTTTTTATCATCAATTAGGAGTTGGAATGGATGAACATAGCTTTCCACATTCTTGTAGTACATTAATTAGGATGTTGACAATAAAATTTATGACTACAAGTTACATAGCTCAATATATACTTATTCAGGTAATTTAGTTTAAACATTGTGAATATGGTATTAAAAAAAATTGTCTATTTATTCCTTTACTTTTTTTTTTCTTTTTTTGCTTTTTGCCATTAAAGGGAAGGGAAAGTTAAGTGCTAGAATTCGATCTGTAAACATCATATTTCTTTGAAAATGTTCTTTGTTTGGATTTATTATTGACTACCCTTCGATTTGGATTAATGTCATGTTTTTCACTTGATATCCAAAGTTTTATGTTGACTTCATTGGTATAGTCTGATATATGTAATACTTATTCCATTATTGTATAAACATTGGTATCAATAGCATTTAATTTTTATTACTCTATCATTTTGTCTTCTTCTTCTTCTTCTTCTTCTCTCTCTCTCTCTCTCTCTCTCTCTCTCTCTCTCTCTCTCTCTTTTATGTGGTATCCTTTTGCATATTTTTTACTTCCTAAAAAAAGTGAGAAGAAGAATAAAAAAAACTTAATTTTCTTTTTAAGTATTTGCACCTTTCTAGAATTTTTGTGCATTTTAATCATTTTTCTTAACCTACATAGTCTACTTGGTGATATTTAAAAAATGCACGCTAGGAAATTGAGTTGATAGCAGTTTATCATATGTTACTCTATTTAAGAACGAAATCAACTTTTCTGATCCCATCAATTAGGTGTTGGAAGGGATGAACATAACTTTCCACAAGACTGCTATATATAGGGAGAGGCTACTATCACTCTTGCATATATCTTCAGATTTTTGAGAAATTATCCTATGAGGTGGGCTCCACAGTGATCGACGGTCCATACTAGGCCGTCACACTATGTGATGGACTCATGGGATAACTTCTCTGCATTCTTGGAGTGTATATTAATTAGGATATTGACAATAAAATTTATGACTACAAGTTACATATATAGCTCAATGATTATTCGTATATTTTCTTTGCTCAAAATTTGTATTCTTTGAAACTTTATTCGACCATAAACAAAAGAAGAACTCTTGCTGTATTTTTGAAAAGGAAAAGATAAATAGATACACCATAGAAACTAAATGAACTAAATAAAGAAAAATGGTCATGTATTCACAAATTTTCTATGATCCATGACTATGAATCAAGATTACGAGGATAACAACGTATACACAATTTAGTTTAAACATTGTCTACATGGTATTAAAAAAACATTATCTATTTATTCTTTTAATATTTTTTTTCGTCTTTTCCCATTAAAGGGAAGAGAAAAGTAATGCTACAATTCGATTTGTAAACATCATATAACTTTGAAAATGTTATTTGTTTGGGTTTATTGTTGATTTCCCTTCGTGGAATTTTAAGCTTAAAGAAAAAGGGTAAGGAAATCGACACTTATAATTACTTAATTAATTTTAAGGATTTGGATTAATGTCATTTTTTTTTAGTAAAAAAGTAATTGACGTGAATATCCAAAGTTGTATATTGATTTCAATGATATGTTTTGATGTATGTATAGTTTATTCAAAATATCAATAATTAGAGTAAAGAGTTGACTATATAATATACATATAGAAAATGAATCATTAAAATATGTTTTTCTTCTGACATCGATGTGAGAATAGTCATTTGTAATTTGAATTTAATATAAACACAACAACCTTACAATATTTTTAGAGTAATTCAATAGTTATTGAATAATTATTCTTAGATGGTTGAATTTAAATTAAATTTGGAGCAATTTAACTTATAGAAAAGAGTCCAAATTGTTTTATTTTTATTTTTCAAAAATTGTTAATTTGGTACATGTTTTGATGATGGTTCTAATATAGGAAAGCGTACCACTATTGCTCTGAGTGGCTATTACCAGAGCAGATATTGGTTTTTAATAAGTAAAGTTGCTCTGGCAATAGCCAATTTGCTTTGGCAATAGTGGTGGCCTATACAAAAATGCTAATTGAACAACTTGATGAAAAATTCTTGGATACAATTTGATAACAAAAATTAATTCCAATTACAAGATATATATATATATATATTTTATAGTTATCTTTAATTAACCATTGATAAAAATGCATGTATATGTTCTCATAATAATATCAAATTTTAACTATGCTACAACTTGTTGACTTAAAAAATGATGTATTTATAGGTCATACCTAATAATTATGCAATTCAACCAAACACTACAGAAACTTTACGGAAAAAAAAAAAAAGAGCTTATATGAAGGTTTGAACTTAAAACTAAGGAAGATCTTTATTGTCAAATGAGCAAAAAAGTTCATTTTTGTGTATTACAAAACTAATACATACAAGTGCACCAACACTAGCTCTTAAGTGTTTTAAACTTTTATAAATAGGTGCACGTTCATTTAAGTGATTTTTTAAATAGTTTTAATTACCTTTTTTATGGTAGGCCACTTTTTTTTGGCCTGTCGATGAAAGACCTGCTTTTTTTTTTCCTTGTATATCAACTTTATGGGTCAATTTCATCACTTAAGTTTAGCTAATATCATCAACAAGTGGACTCCTGCGTTTAGCTAATATCATTGACGTATGGACTCATATTACTAATAAAATACACAACTATAAGTAGACTTTTAGTTGAAATGGTTATTCAAAATAATCATCATATTTTAGATATTTATTTTATCAGTACTTTCTTCCAATTGTTATAGGACTCCGTAAATGTTTAAGAATAAAAATCTAATAACGACCAACTTAGGTGGAGTGCCAGTGGAGGAGGTATTAAGAGTCGAGGGTGGGCCCAGGCCCCCCCTGGGTTTTTGGTTTTTCAAATTTCAGCCTTACAAAATTTCATATTTCAAAATAGCCCCCCCCCCCCCCCCCCCCCCCCCCCCCCCCGAAAATATAAGTACATGTTATTAGGCCCCCCCTCAAAATTCAGAAACACGTTTGAAACTTGGAAGGAAAGAGAGAAAGAGGAAAAAAAAAAAAACAGAGGCAGAGAGAGATCGGAGGAGCCGAAAGGGAGTAGACGACGGCAACTGGCCGGCAAGATGTTACTGGCGACCAGTCATCGGCGGTGGACGAGGTCCACGAGGACCGAGGTAGCAAGTTGAAGGCTGACCGCTGAAGGAGTTCCGCAACTCAAAATTTCTAGTACTTGTGCGAGTTCCATTATGCCGATTTCGGTAAGTTCCTTTGATTCCGTTCACCTTTTGAAGCTATGATTTGGTGATTAATGATTATGAAAGATGATATATGCTGATTACATAATTTTCATATATTAATTAGGGTTTGAAATTTATTTCCAATTTCCAAACTAGGGCTTGTTTCAATTGGGAAATTTATGAGTTTTGCAATTGGGGCTTCTGTGGTGATTTGGTCTTGTTTTTTGTCTTGTTTTTGTTCTTTTGGCTTTGGTTTCTACTAAACCCAACTCACAATCCATTCAACACTTTTGAATTAATAACCACGCATCTATTATCTTTATTTCAACTTGGCTATTTGTCAATTAATTTTTAATGGATAGTGATGGGCAGGTGCTAGATAATTTGTACATATGAGTAACTACACACACGTATAATTTTCCTCTTTGAGTAGGCTACATCTACATATGCTTCTTCAGGAGTGGAAATCTATATTGTTGTGTTTGCCAACGAGGAATTCGTGTCTTGGACTTGAAAATGGAGGAAAATATGAAGTTTGTTATAACAATGTGGTGCCCCTATTCAACTTTTCCTGGACAGATGCAGGCTAAGGATCCGTTTGGGGAGCAGATTTAAAGAATGAAATAAAACAAGAACGAAAAACCAATTCCTTGGCTTTTTCTCTAATAGTCTCCTATGCTTAAACAGTATTAGAAATTTTTTAAAAAAATTATAATACAATAATAATTCAACAAAAGTGGTGAATTGACTCACAATTTGTGTGTGTATGTGTGGTTTTTTTTTGGTGCTTAGTTGGTTTCTGCTTCAATATGTGAATTTACATAGATGATTCATTGAATAGTTGGGTGGTTTGGTAGATGTATAATCACTTTATATTAATGTTAACCAGTTATGGAGAAGTATTTTCAAGAGATCCAGGCCAAAGGAAACAAATTAAGAGTTATCATCCGAATGATCAAGAAAATGTTCGAAGAGCATATCTTCTTCGCGGTCCTTCCCAACCAAATGTTGTTAGTTTTCCATTTAGTGATTTTGGAGGCAAACCAAGACGAGTCATTCGATCATGGTACAATGAATTCCAGGATTGGTTGGAGTATAGCAAAGCAAAAGATGTTGCATATTGTCTATTTTGCTATTTATTCAAACCGAATATCGGAGATCAATCCGACGGTGATACAATATTTACTAGTGTAGGATTTAAGAATTGGAAGATGTTCAAAGAGAGAATAGAGAGAAAGAGAAGGCTTAACCTAATTAGGTTAGCCCACACTTATATATATATATATATATATATCAATCATATATTCAAGAAAATTACAAAAATACCATTAATACTAATACTTATATTCTAACACTTCCTCTCAAGCTGGAGCATAGATATCTATCATGCCCAGCTTGTTACAAAGATCATAGAACGATCCTCTATTTAGTGCATTGGTAAGAATATCTCCTAGTTGCTCACTAGACCTAACAAAAGAAGTAACAATTTCCTTTCTCATAACCATATCTCTGATAAAATGACAATTAACTTCAATATGTTTGGTCCTCTCATGAAACACTGGATTACTTGCAATGTACATAGTTGCTTGATTATCACAATACATCTTCATAGGTTTACTACTTGGAAATCCCATCTCTTGCAGAATAGTCTTCACCCATAACAACTCACACGCAGTATGAGCCATAGCTCTATATTCAGCCTCTGCACTTGATCTTGCAACTACATTTTGCTTTTTTCTCTTCCAACTGACGAGATTTCCACCAACGAACACACAAAACCCTGATACTGAACGTCTATCAAGACTGTCTCCTGCCCAACTGGCATCTGAGAAACCACCTATCTCCAAATTATCTGAAGGCTTCAACACTAAGCCTTTACCAGGGGCACCTTTTAAATACCTCAATATACGACACACTGCCTCCCAATGTGATAACTTAGGACTCTGCATAAACTGACTAACAACTCCAACAGAGAAGGTGATATCAGGTCGAGTTACGGTTAAATAAATAAACTTACCCACAAGTCTTCTATACCTTCCAACATCATTGAAGTCTTCTCCATCATCTTTACTAAACTTAATATTTGAGTCCATTGGAGTGTCGACAGGTTTTGAACCCATCAATCTTGTTTCATCTAGAAGGTCAAGGACATACTTTCTTTGGGATAAGAAAATTCCTTCCTTAGACCTTGCTACCTCAATACCCAAAAAATAATGTAGTAGCCCCAAATCCTTCATATGAAAATGCTTACTTAAATGAGATTTCAATAAATGTATACCTTCACTGTCACTGCCGGTAATCACTATATCATCCACATAAACTGCTAGAACTATCGTACCTTTCTCACAGTGTCTCACAAAAACTAAATGATCAGAACTAGTTCTTCTAAACCCATATGAACTAGCTACTTGGCTAAACTTGTCAAACCAGGCCCTTGGAGACTGTTTAAGGCCATAAATGGCTTTCTTCAACCTACATACTTTATGTGACTCCCCCTAAGCAACATACCCAGGAGGTTGCTCCATATACACTTCCTCTTGTAGGTTACCATGAAGAAAGGCATTCTTTATGTCAAGTTGATGTAGAGGCCATCCCTTAGTAACAGCAACAGACAATAAAATGCGAACAGAATTGAGACGAGCTACAGGGGAAAAGGTTTCAAAGTAATCCACACCAAAAGTCTGAGTGTACCCTTTAGCCACCAAATGAGCTTTCAACCGTTCGACAGTACCATCCGGATGATACTTAACCACATAAACCCAACGACAACCTATAACATGTTTCCCAGAAGGAAGATCAGTTAACTCCCACGTACCATTTTTGGACAACGCCAATATCTCATCATCCATAGCACTCTTCCAACCCAGATAAATCAATGCCTGAGTATGAGACTGAGGAACAGAGACTGAAGATAAAGCACTAACAAAAGAGCGCAATGAAGATGATAAATGAGAATACGAAACAAACTGATCAATAGGATGGTGAGTGCAAGAACGAGTACCTTTTCGAAGAGCAATGGGTAGATCATGAGATTAAGGAACCTCAGCCGAAGTGGATGAAGATGGAGGTGGAGCTGGCGAGTCATGAATACTGGATGGCTTGTCACGACGACGATACACCTGCAAGGGAGGAAAACTAGGAGGAATGGGTAAGGGAATAGTGGACGATGGAGCAAGAACATCAACATCTAAGGAAGCACCGGAGGACGAAAAAAATGACGTACCTTCAAAGAAGGTGACATCTGCACTAATCACATAATGACGACTCTGAGGATTCCAGCATTTATAACCTTTTTGAGTGCGTGAATATCCCACAAATATACATTTGGTGGCCAAATGGATCCAATTTATCATGACCAGGAGTAAGAACATGAACAAATGCAACTCAACCAAACACACGTGGTGGTAAGGCAAACAATGATCTATCTGGATACAGAACAGAATGAGGAATGCTACCACTAAGAACAGATGAAGGCATCCGATTAATGAGATAACAGGCAGTGAGTACAGCATCCCCCCAAAATTGTTTAGGAATATGCATGTGCAACATAATTGTTCGGGCAACCTCAAGAAGGTGTCTATTTTTTCATTCAGCTACCCCATTCTGTTGTGGAGTATAACCACAAGAGGATTGATGAATTATCCAATGAGAATCACAATAGGACTAAAGAGGTCCTTTAACATATTCCAAAGCATTATCAGATTGTAAAATACGAATAGTGCAACCAAACTGAGTCATAATCTCTTTATAAAATAATTGAAAAATTGAAGAAATATCTGAACGTTCTTTCATTAAAAATAACCATGTCATCCTGGAACAATCATCCACAAAAGACACAAAATAAGAAAAACCTAATAGACTCTTATGTCTAGACGGACCCCAAACGTCGGAATGAACCAACTCAAAAGGAGTGGCCCGACGATTATTTTTACGTAAAGGAAAAGACACCCTATGATGCTTACCTAACTGGCAAGCCTCACACTCTAAACTAGACATAGACTTAAAGGACGGAAAAACCAACCGCAAGGATTGTAGTAAAACCCAGACGGCAGTGCCATTGATGTGGTAAAACAGTTGTATGTAAAGCCGTCGATTTATTTGCTATTGAATGTTGTTCCAGGTAATAAAGACCATCTCACTCACGACCTCCACCAATCATCTTCTTCGAGCTGAGGTCCTGAAAAACACAATGACAGGGATAAAATGTTACAGAACAATTTAAAGATTGTGTGAGTTCTTTTGAGTGTGGATGAGGTGTAAAGAGAGGTATAACACGTAGGCAGGCTAGTGAGTGTAAGATATAGTAAAATAATAGAAAAGTAGTAGTATAGTCAAATGGGTCCCAGAGAGGACGTGGCTCGATTGAGAGCCAAGGTAGTTCCAAATAAGAGAGAGAGAAGCAGTAGGTGTCCTACGTTGAGGATGTGAGTGGAAGGTACGGTGAGGATGTGAGTGGAAGGTACGGAAGGAGTGAATGGGGGAGGAGGAATGGTACTAAGGTATAAGTGAGTGAAGGTGGAGAAGGAGTGGTGCTAAGGTATGAGTGGTAGAGGGGGAGTGATCCTAAGGTGTGGAATGAGTAAAGGTGGAGGAAGAGTGGTGCTAAGGTATGGAAGGAGTGAAAGTGGAGGAGGAGTTGTAGGTAAGGTACGAGTGAAGGTAGAGGAGGAGTTGTAGGATAATAGTAAGGAGGGTGTGAGGACTTGATTAATTGCTCAAGCTTGGGTTCATTCTGGTCTTTAGACGTATTGAATGAGGCTAGTATTTATAATAGAGTTGTGAGGGTATATGGTATAACCTGGAGGCTCTGTGGGTGTGGTGTGCTGGCACTTTAGGAGAGGTCCCTCTGTCTAAGGTAGGTGAGGGCCTTAAATGCTTATGTTTAAGGTAGTTGAGGGTAATAAATGAGATCTTGACCGTGCAAAGGGTCAAACAAGGACGGGTCATGTAACAAAGGAGACGGGTCATGTGACAAAGGAGAGTGTCTTTGGTGTTTAGCAGGTGAGATAGTAGTTGCAGATGTGTCATCGAAGGATGGCTTACTATTGGGTGAAGAGGGTTAAGCGAGGGAGTGTATCAAGATCATGCTATTGGTCTGCAGAAGGTTAAGCGAGGGAGTGTATCGAGGGTTAAGCAAGGGAGTGTATTAAGATCATGCTATTGGTCTGCAGAAGGTTAAGCGAGGGCATGTATCAAGATCATGCTATTGGTCTGCAGAAGGTTAAGCAAAAGTGATAAGGCAGGGTCCAAGGCTCAGCAGGTCTTAAGGCCATAGGGATTTCTAATTGGCCATGGGCTGAAAGATGCAGGGCACGTGAAGGTCACGTGTCTCTCTCTCTCTTTGGAACCAACCCTAGCTTTGCCTGGGAGGCATAAGCTAGGGAGATGCCCTTGGCTCTAGCCACCTAGCCATGAGCTCTCGAGATCCCAATGGGCCAGGCCACCCTTCAGTACTGCTCCTGACTAAGGGTGGTTGACCCAAGTGTGAATATGTGTGTTTGTGTATTGATTATGGGCTCTTGTAATTGCCATCGGTCTGGCCTCTAAAGTGCCATGGCCTTGGGGGCTGGGGCTCTCATCATAGGCTTGGCCTTTTGAGGTGGAGGGCCCTAAGTATTGGAATTGCACTTGAGCAGTGGGCCTTCTTGGAGATTCATGGAGAGAGCCTCCCATCATGGGCTTAGCCCTTTGAGGCATCGTAAGTGTTGGAGATGTACCCTTCCTACAGAGGGCATTCCATTATCTTGGGCTTGGCCCTTTGGGGTCCCCAAGTATTGAAGTTGCAGCTTCCTAGGGAGGGCCTCCCAGCATCATGGGCTTGGCCCTTGGAGATACTATAGGTAGTGGAGTTGCGGAGCCCTCTTGGAGATTTAAGTGAGTAGGTAAGTAGTCTATGTGGACATATAAGTAATGACGATGTTGGAGATACGTTTCCCTATTGGTGACGTATGCAACTACCACGTGGCGGATTAATACACATTACCTACATTAGCCCCCCTGTCCGCATGACGGGTGCGTAGCACATGGCAGGCGGGCATAACTTTAAAAGTGATTTGTGTTTGTAACCGACAATTGTGTCTCCATGTGGTAGATAACTGGTTGATGGATGATGGTTGATCGTGCTTCGCAGGCTTTGAGTGACTAGTTGATGGACAAATGGCTTCCATTTTGCAGACTCTGAACTTCACGTGGCTACAGTACCACTTCACATGGGTACAACGGCCCTTCGTCTATAATTCTTGCATGATATGGAGCTCAAGTATCAAGCTTTTAAGTTTGTGACCTTGAGGAAGAGAAGTGTTGCTCGCCATTTGAACGTTTTGCACGATATTCAGGAGTATAAGAATTACTAGCTACAGAGGACGCCTGAGACAGACAGTCGGATTTTGCCATTTTGGCCCCCTAATAACTTGTTTGCTCTGGACTTTCTCATAGTACTTCCTTTTCCTTGCTGCTTTCCTTTGTTTGTTGCTTGTGTAGGATCCCTTGGGAGCATATTATGTATGGATTAGCATTTTATGGACTCGAATGGTGAGTTTAGTTGTCATATTGGTGGATAGGGAGAGCGTGATGCTCATGCCACCTTAAAGGGTACCGCCCTGAGGTATAAACGGGGGATGGGGTTGCACATGCCACCGGATTGGGGCAGGAAAAAGTGTGATACTCGTGCCGCCCTGAGGTGGAGAGCCTGATACTCATGCCACCTGAGGCTAAAAAAAAGGGGAAGGGTGTTACCCGTGCCGTCCTAGCGAGGCTCGTAGGGGGAGAGCGCGATGCTCGTGCCGACCCTATGGTGGAGAGCGCGATGCTCGTGCCACCCTTCTCAAAAGGGGAAGAGCATGTTGCTCGTGATCCACCTTAATGAGGCTCCTCAAACGAATGGAGGGCATTACCCGTGCCACCTGAGTGAGGGAGGGGGAGAGCGTGATGCTCGTGCCGCCCTGAGATGGAGAGCGTGATGCTCATGCCACCCTTCTTAAAAGGGGGAGAGCATTTTGCTCGTGCTGCCCAGGTGAGGCTAGTAGGGGGAGAGCGCGATGCTCGTGCCACCCGGAGGTGTAGAGCGTGATACTCGTGCCATCTTGCTGGTTTTCATCATTGTCGACAGAAAGAAGGGAGTGTTTTAATTTCCTTTGTTAAGCTTCGAGCTCTTTTTTGTGAATCGAATGGAGTGTTCGTGTGACTGGAGATGGCAAAAACTTAAATTTGAAGGCATAAAACTGTATTTTGCAGCAAGTCTTTCCTCCATTTTTATAATGATAAGAAGAATATAATGCTGAAGCAAAAAATTGTGGTATGGGAAAGTTGAAGAAAATGATGTGAAGAACCTACTTATTCCTCCCCCCCCCCCCCCCCCCCCCCCCCCCCCCCCCCCCGCCCTTTTTTTTAAATGGAGGGGGGTAAAAATGAAAAACTTTGTTCTTCTCCTGTTTATGAAAGATCATTGAGGAAGGTAAAAAAAAAAATAAATAAATAAATAAATAAATAAAATATTTTGGAGAACTTTGTTCCTCCCCCTTTTTTTTGGAAAGAAAAATGGAGGATAAAAATGGAGAATTTTGTGAGGTCTTGATGGTGTGTGGTGGCTGTTGACCATTCTGTAATTTCAAAAAAAAAATTTGGGGCTAATTTGTAAATTTCAAAAAAAACAAATTGGGGCCTTTTGTAATTTTTGAAAAACATAGGGTGTTTTTGTGATTTGAGAAGATTCTAGGAATGTCTCCATAATTTCCGAAAGTGCTGGGGTTGTATGTCAAAAATATACAAAATTGAGCAGTCTAACTTGAGGAGGAGGTGATACCCTTGGTGTGACAATACACTCTTGAGTAGGAGGTGACACACTTGGGGAGAAAGTGAAACTTTGATGTGGTGACACCTTGGAG